>QEWY01001940.1:679650-740867 GCA_006503575.1 Baylisascaris schroederi
ACATTTAGCAACCAATATCTCCTCATTATATACGTCTCTAATACATCGATGATTAAAATTTTTAGGATATTCCAAAGCTGTAAATTATATCACAGCCAGCAGAAAGAAGTCGAAAATTTGAGAGAACGTTAAAATGTTATTCATCAATAGAGAAAGACGAAAGAATTGTGGATCGATATAAATTGTGAAATTCGATTTGTGAAGAAAGCGCGTTGAATAGCACATCGAAGGCTTGGATTTCCTATTTTTGGCACCAAAGAATGTAATCATCAACTTGGACGACGAAAAAAAAACGCTTTTTTTTTCTTTGATTGCTTTGTTTCTTTGATTTGTGTGATTTCGAATCTAGTCTCTAATATTAAATTTTTTTTGGCTTATAGAGGATGCAAAAATGCAAAGGAATATATAGATAGAAAAGTGAGTAGTGAGAAAGAAATCGAACAAACGAAGAAAATCAATGAAAGAAAGTAAACCTTTTTTTTCCCCCCCAATTAGAAAAGCCTCTTCAATAGTTTCAATGGAAAAATGCTTGCCAGTCAAAGCTCCATCATTCGAGAATGTCTTACGCATATTTGAAAATGTTCGCATGCGAAGTGCACAACGCCGATACCATGTCTCTATGTTGGTATGTATGTATGTGTCGGTGTGTTTGTCTATCCGGTATTTTCAACTTGAGCATCATAAAAATGAGAATTACGAAATTTAATGCTCGAAGATATTCCAATGTTTGATATAATCACTACGATCCAGGTTGGTCCATGAAATTACGTTATCCAGCACTAGATCGAGTTTGCATTTTGCATCGATGCAAAATGGCATCATCGCGTATGTTCACAAATTGTGTCAGCTTCCTTGGTTATTCCCGTGCTTATTTCTGGTGTTACTTTCTTTAGCGATGCTTTTTTTTTCTAAATTTATTACTATCTGTTTGAAAGGATAAAAATTGATCTACCATAAAAATTTTCATCGAATCGATTGGGCGAACTACTTCCAAAATCTTCGAATAGGAGAGAGAAGAATAAAACCTGAGAGGAGAGGGAGAGTATCACGATACAACCTCTCGTTAAAAACAATTTAATAATGCGCCATGGTAAAACATTAGACCACAACCTAAAAAAAGATATGCTGCCGTTCCCCACAGCTTATCACCTAATCTTTTACCATATGTGAACCTTGCCTGACGGTAACCATGTAATATAAGCCCGGGGGCTCACAAAATATTAAAAATTCTACTTCGTATAGCGATGAATGGAATTATATTTGGCCTACAAAAAAGGGATAGCCAATATCCAATCTGTTTTTATGGAATATTTATTAATTTTACGGAAATGAATATTTATTCTTATTTAATAAGTTTTTACAGAGTTAATAATATGAATTGTTTTGAAATAACGTACATTTCGAATCGTCAACATTTTTATTGCTATATTTAATTAGAAATAATCACTCAACAAATAATTGATATTTAGTAATTAATTTATATTAAGGCACATTTAATAGCACAAAAATATATCGATATTACAGTCGAAATAATATGACACACTTTCGAAAACAATAAAACACTCTGAAAATATTCAAATAATAAAAAGAGTGCTGAAGAAGACCCTTTGAGGTATGCAGAATTAGATTATTAGATCAGATAAGAATCTCTAACGAAGAGAAAGGGATTAAATAAAATAAGCATACCAAATGCGGAATACGTCAGCAATATAGGTGAACCTTCAGGGAGTACAACTGACGACGTTTTTCATTTTATTGAGACGTAGTGGCCGCCCCCTCGTTTTTAGTCTATTCCTTGAAGCGGATATGCAAACATTTTCAATCTTCTTCAAATTCATATTCACAAAAAATATTGACGGAATTTAACTAGACGCTTTGCTATGAAACTTTACAAAAACGATTTGAAATTTCATTGCTATTCTTTAAATTTTTCAACAATAAATTTGCGAAGAAACTCTATAATTCAGCATATATATAACATTTATATGGTATACCCAACAAATTTCTTAATTGTATTTTGTTTATGCTACTGGTAATCACACATCATCAAAGCTGAACTCCAAGTTGAAATCATCAGCCAAACAGACAGATAAGCACAGACATATACACAAATAAACAGACAAAAAGTCATAATCAGCTGGTAACCTCATATTTACAATGTGTATAACAATGATCTCAAATGTGACTGGTAAAACTTCAATGAACAATAAGAAAATAATAAAAAGAAAAAATGAATAAAATATTAAAAATCACGAAATTAAAGGCAAAATCAATATAAACAAATTCAACAGCACAACAACAACAAATATTTCTTTAATTCTGATGAAAATATTCGTAACTTTTATTAAGAGGAAATATTTTTTTTAAATAAAAAAAAGTATTTTAAAAATAAAACCGAAAAAATCGCTCAAATGACTCGTCGAAATACGGCTCCCGTTGATGTAACACCACGTTTACCACCAAATGTTATCGAATTAGCTGAAGCAATTTCAGTTTCGAGACATAATCCTTTACATTCAAATTGTTTTCTTAACTCTTCTCTGAAAATATCATTGAATTAATACTCAATGAGAAGATAAAAGTTCACTGAGAAATTAATATTGCCAACTGAGAAATAAAAGAAAAAGAACAAGTACTACTGCTTGTTTTAAAAAGTTTCGCTAATTTCCTAACCCATTCCCTCCCCTACCATTCTCGTATTTTACCACTCCCACCCCCTCCCCTCCGAGTGGGCAATATCCCCTCTCTCCTTATATCTGTAAGTGAATGCTGCTTGCAAAAAACAAATAAATAAATAAATAAATAAATAAATAAATAAATAAATAAGTGGACAAATAAAATAAAATGAAAAATGCCGCTCGAAGTTTTCGTAATTATTCATTTCTATCCGGCTCAATCGCCAATAAATACAGTCAATTCCACACTTTGCATGGGAGTCATAACGGCAGTCATTGAAAGCTATTTAGAACAACACTGACTATAGCAGACCTTTCCACTTTATACCATACTATAATATTGCCAGGATCAATATTATAGTATGTATGGATTTATATGGAACAAGTGTGCGCAAACAGACTCAATGATCTCCTTAAACGTGGGCGGATTTGAAGGGTCATAGACTCCGGTAGTAACCGCTTCGAAATAGGTCACTACCGGAGTCTATGACCCTACAAATTCACCCATATTTAAGGAGATCATTGAGTCTTTATCTTAAGTACAGTATCTACCTGAAGCATTACCTGAGTTCATAAAATCCATCTAAAGCGCCAACTAAAGTTGATAACTCACTTGAGGCTATAAAACTTGCTATTCCCCTTTGTGCTATTACTTTATTTTTTATATTCTTTATCGCTCACTTGCAGTGTTAAGCGATCATATGCTTTGTGCTATGAATTTACGATTCTTTCCTTCATCTTTCGATTTTTATGCGCTTTTTTACTGGTTCTATTCATTTCCTTTCTCATTATTGTTAAATATGAGTAAAGAAGAGTACTCTCCACCGTATATAAAACCAATCATTCACAATCAAAAATGAGTATAGGTGGTAGAGAATGATCAAAAAATCGAAGGGATTCAGTGATATCGTAATTTAAAAATATGTGAGCAAAGAAAGTACCGAAGATAGTATTTTCAACCCTCTTCCCCTCAGAAAAAAAACCGTACACAACATCGACTGGAAACAACATAGAAATTCTTTAGAAATATACCGGAGCTCGAAGTGGGAGATATTTGAGCTCCAAAAAGATCGTGAGGAAAAACAGCGATCTCGGATAGGATGCCTGATCTCGGCATAATGAGGAACGACTTCGAAATCAAAGGAAATTTAATTTTTAAAAAAAAGAAAAAAAGGATAAAAGTGAATAAAAATAACTCACTTTGTAAAATTGCATGAGAAGATGATGAAAAGACCTTTAATATTGGTAATTTCAAGGATACAACTACGATAACGAGAAAGACGACGTTCCTTTTGCGAGGATAAACTCATCGCATCCCATGTTCCTTTGTCCATTACGATATCATAACGATTTGCTAGCGTGTTATCCTCTAATAGATCAACCACCTAAATATAGGCATTTTATTATAACGTTCTTTGTTTTAAATTTAAATCATCGGTCTTATTCGAATACTTCTTTCTTTTATAAGCTCAAGAACTTGCGGTCCTCGCAGCTTAATGAAATAGAGAAAAGGGAAGAAAAAGAGAGAAGGAAATAAAGATAGAAAGAGGTAAGAAAGACAGGGAGCAAAATATACAAACATTAGAAAAAAAACAACAAATTTCCCACTAAAAACGTATAAATCCAAACAAAGTGAAAATTTGCAAGCTTAAAGAGTCGTATATTCCCACCATTTCAATCTAGCTCTATTAGGTTAGAAAAGACCGCAAGATGGAGAAAAAAAGAAGAGTAATTTCAGATGTATTACACTCAAAATAAATGAGTAAAATTAGGAATGCACATTAGTTTCACGCCAAAAAAACGTAAAAAAAGAAGAAGCACAAACTTGGAAATTAATCGATGGTATATCTGTATTCGTCGCTTCTCGTTCAGCAATACTTTTTGCCAGCTGAATTGCGTCTTCACAATAGTCAACACCAGTCAGATTAGTGAATTTTAATCTACGCTGCAAAATTATCAAACTTTCGTAATAATGAGTAAAGAAATGGTCGTAAACCTTCAAAATGAGTTCCGTAAAGTTGCTGCTGCAATGATGTTTCCAGGTATAGAGGAATAAAAATTGGCTAAGATAACCACCTTAAAGTTGTCCCTAAGAAAGATACCTCTATAAATAAATGGCCAAAAAGTAAGTGAAAGTACTATTATCAAGGTGTGCCTAGATCTGAAAGAGTAGAAAATGAATGAGGAATTGCAAAGGTTTCTCTAAATATTGAAGACAAGAAAATGAATGAGGGGAATCAAGAATCACCTCAAAAGCTCGTTCTCTTCCTTTTTTTTTTCCAATATAAATTCATAAAGTAAACAAACCAAATGTCTTAACATTGATCCATTACCGCATCCAAGATCAATTATGCGTAAATCTTTGCGTAGACCAGCATCCAAAAAATATCGAATAGCACGATTTTCAGCCGATCGACCAAACCAAATTTCACCTTCATCTCCAATATCCGCATAATTTTCCAACTCTATTTTATAGCGTTCTTCCCAACTCAAATAATATCACTCTCAATAAACGAAACAACTCAAAAATAAACACACTTCTCTCTTATAATATAATGGGATTGAGCGATGACCATTTATTTTAGTTAATTCACTAAAAAAATTTTCTTTATCAATAGTAAAACAATTCAAAATATTGATTGTATTAGAAGGATCTGCCGAAAAAGGAATTCAGAAAACCTATAAAACTTGTAATACCTATATATTTCCTGATTTAGGTGATCTGCATTTACCTAACCTGTAATATACATTTATAACCACCCGGGTAATCTGTGATATTTTCACCGATGCTGAAATATATACACCTAACATTTGCTGTCATCTGGCATACAAACTAAAGATTATATAGGTAGAGGTTGATATACGTTATCTCAAATATATCAACTTAGAAAAAGTATAAGGGATCATCAACTCGAATGGCAATAAAACCTTCGAGACTATTCATCGATATTTCAACTTCCGGTACAGATTATTGATAAAAATGGAAGATGGAAACCAACTATTCTTTCGTTCCAAGTACAGATTCAAGTTGTTCATCGGTATCCGAATGATTTGCACCCATTGCCAGTTCACAGTTGACGTGTTCTTGATCGATGATCACCTTTTGTAGGGGAAATATTGATAATTTCTCTGAAGAAAGTTGAAAATTCTCTCCACTTCAGGTAAATTTTTTAATTAATTTCTTGGTAACTTAATGGTATATTTCGTATTCTGACTTAGGAATGCAAAATAAGCAAATGATGATAGAGCAAGATGGTAGACGACTAAACATTTACTCACATTATGACGCATCGAGAAATTGTATAAAAATAATAGGTGGTATAAAAATAGGTCATCTATTTAATACCATTTTTTTATACCATATAAATACCATATTTAATACCATATAAAAAAGATGGACGCTGAAATACTGGAGACGCATTCGTCTGGAAGACAAAATAAAAAGTTTGTCTTTCAAAAATGTGAGGCGCCTTTGTTAACACGTTAAAATGTAAGGTTACCGCCAACGCGGGACTATGACTTCAGAAAAAGAGAAGGGAGAGCTGCACACTCGGTCCATGGATTCCTCTAACATGCGGTAGGGCCATGGATTCCCCATCTCGAGGGCTGTACCAGCCATTGGGCCATGCTGTGATGGGGCGATGCCTCCTTCCCAAGTTATTATCTAAAAGCAACACTCACCTATAAATTATCAAAGCTAATTAACCTACTATTCTACTGAAAAGAAGAGAACGATAATAAAAATTGCTAAATATGGAGGACTATAAAGGCATAACCATTTCCACTGCTTTTTAGCTGCAGTAAATGCTTGTCGAATAAAACAACGAATGATATACTCAAATATTGAGACAAATTCCGAATTAATACGTATGCGAAGCATTCATCGAAAAGCTGTTCTCTGCTTATTCCTCTATTTCTAGAAGGTAGAAGGAGGTCGGGGGAGGGTGCAAGAAGGAAGTCAGGAGAGTGGAAGAAGGTGTGGTCTTTAGTTTAGAGGCGGAAACTGAAGAATACTTGTATTACCTGACACACGAACAAAGCAAGGTAAACATGGTAGGTATATAGGTGATACATATATCATTGTTAATGGCAACTGATAAAATTATATGAGGCCGACAAATTAAGTTGAAATCCTTCGTTAACAACCTGCCCTTAGCCTGATTTACCTGTATATCACGCTTTTCTTACACATTGGTGATTTGGGCTTTAATGGGATCAGACGACTTTCCTGTAATGTTCTACTCGTTGATTTATCTCTTTCATTTAATACCTGTACATTATAAGAAAGGAACAAAGTGACCGAGGGGGTTATCTTGTATATTTGAATATTGCTCGACCACATTTCCCACTTCATAGCAGATGCTACCTTTTATCTCTATCCCATCCTTCGAGTGTGGTTACACCATTTTTTCTTTTCAAGTGTGACTCAGCTAAAATTTCCCCTATGCGCCTTGGTGGAGCTGGGAACCACGCACAAACCTGGCTGTCTTTCCCTTCCTGTTCCCTCCCTGCCGTCTCTTTCCTCTCTGTTGGGATTGCGTAATCATTAGTGCATTACGTGATTTCGCCATCGACTTTAACATAAACTTTCAAATAGACAGGTTTGGGGCTATTTGAAGGTTGTTTTGATATAGTTTTTAATGATACAACAAGACCGGAGAGTGTTTCTAAGGGGGGAAGGAAGTGTAAAGACAGGTAAATCATCGTTTAGTCACAAAAAAACGCATTTTTCGCCGTAGTGATACGTAGTTCTCAATGATATGATGTCATTGGATATCTGCCATCGAATTCCGTATATGGATTTGTGCATCAATTATTCCGCTTTACTGTTGCGGTTACTTCGAATAAGTAAAATTTCACCCATAACAACGGTTGTTTTGTTATGTTTTGTGGTCATTTCCGGTTTAAAACCCTAACCGAACATATTTTCCTGTTAGAATGATATGATGTCATTGGATATCTGCCATCGAATTCCGTATATGGATTTGTGCATCAATTATTCCGCTTTACTGTTGCGGTTACTTCGAATAAGTAAAATTTCACCCATAACAACGGTTGTTTTGTTATGTTTTGTGGTCATTTCCGGTTTAAAACCCTAACCGAACATATTTTCCTGTTAGGTTTTTTTTACTTGTATTCGTTGTTATGTTTTCGTATGAGGATTATATCTTTCTAATGAAATCGTTTACAGGTATTTTGGCAATAAATATGGCTATGGATAAAATTATTAAACCTGAAGAACAAGAGTATATCTCACCGTTGATCTCATTCAATGACTTCAAAGAGGTGAGCTTAAAATTCTTATTCTCTTGTTAAGGTTTTCATTAAGTAAACCCTTAATAATGCCTAAGGGCTAAAATTCCCCTATTGGCCAATATCCTTATATTCTCCCCTCTCTTATTCTCTAAACACAATAGATTCCCCTCCTCCATCTTCATATCTAGAATAATAATGGTCCTAAAGAAGCTACGGCACCAGTAACCACAACTGTAAATGCTAACGAGGTGAAGTCATCAAATGTTACCCATGAATCTCGTATTTAAACTCCCCAAAATATTTCATTAATTATTCCACCCGAACTGGTTATATTATCCATATTCCACTCCCCCCCCCCTTTCCCTTGCAGCCTAATGCAGTGAATTTTTGTTTATATATTTGACAGTTATGGAATAATTTTTACTTTTTTTACCCAATCTATAAATGCCCTCAGAAAGTAATCTCCTATAAACTCAAATAAATTGCTTGTAAATCGATTGAATACACAAAATTTGCAGAAAGCACTATCGGCGCGTGATAGTTTTCGTAATGCATTAAAATTAGCGCCACCACGTAATTTCCGATATCCAGACGATATCCCAGAGAAACCTCCACATATGAATGGGAAATTGGGTGCCGCATTCGATAAACCATTGGAACGTGATGATGAGAAACGAATTCATGGAATTGTTGAACTTGGTATACCTGTTGATGAAGCGAAGACTACTCTTGCTTCTCTCAGGTGAGATAATTTCTTCAAGAAGGTAGATCCCTTGAAAGTTTTGCTTTTGATCATTTGTCTTTGATTTTTGGAATAGCAATTATGGATTCTGCGGGTGGTCTAATATGTGATAGTGGGACGCTTTGCAATGAAATATGAAACAATGTTTCACTTTATTTAATTGAACTTTGAAAATAGTTGCATTATTTATATTCTTTTCAATTTTCATCTATGATAGGTACATTTTATTCGCATCTTTCATATATTCGAAAAAAAATTATGAATTTTGTTATAAACCAAAGAAAATGGATCGAACATTCCTCTCTCAGTTAGCAATGAAACTTTGCTTTTCTTCATAAGGAAAAAAAAGAATTGTAAAAATTGTGGAAATTTTCCATTAAATCACATTCTCAAAATCGATAAAATGCGAAATGAATTCATATATTTGAATACAATCCAAATTTTATTTTTAATTTAGATCGATTGTATTGATGAATACAAATTTTGTATTAGATAATATGATTGATTTAGGATGGCGGAAGATCTAGCAGAAAAGAGTAAACGTGACGTATTTTTTCGTCGAAACGTCGAAACAGAGGATCTACCAGCTGTGACGCGTTTAGAAACTCTAAAGTAATTATAAGTAATTATTATTGTTCCAATCTTTCCAAGAGATTCAGTAGATCAAAATGCCTAATGGTTTAATGGAGGGAAAATATTCAGTTCAGTGGAGAAGAATATTTAATTTAGATAATTTGTGCAAAATATTAATTCTTCTAGTATGAGATCTGATCTTATCGAATATTGAGTGGTCAACACTCACGATATGTACCAAATTTGTGTTAGGTGGACGATTGTTGACCATTTCCAAACGTATAATATCTCTATTGAATTTTAACACATGCATTTAGAATAATATAGTATATATCCACTAAACTATCTGTTGGCGTGTAGTCCAATTTTCTCACTTATATCCACTTGAATGATTTAAGTGATGGTATAGGACTCGGCTGGTAGGTATGGGTGGAATGAGCGCGTTCGAGTTTATTCAATTCTTTTTTAATCTGTTGGGTTTATATTGCTGCATTTGATAAGAGTAGAGATTTTTTTTTTTAAAATTTTATATGAACTGTTGAGGATTTTTTTTCATGGAATTAAAATTATATGTTTAATTTAAGTGGAAACTTTTACTCTTATTCAATTATTTCCATTCTTTTGTACATTAATGTTTATTATTATTTATCACTTTTTTATATAGCTTAACCAATATAAAATTTGAGAATATTTTCAGGATTCGTGCAAAGGTTCTCGAGAAGTTTAAACCGTTGAAGAAACCATTCAAGAGAACAAATGATGTTGCGTAGGTTTTAATTTGAATTAAATTCTGTTGATGTTGTTATTTCTTATTAGTATGGCCGATTCACGCCACTAGTTTTTCTTTTTTTCATTCGATGTGGATTCTTTATCTAATAGTCCAGAAAGTATTAAAACTTTTAACGTAATATTGAAATACAGACCCGTTTGGAGGACAAGAGAGGAATATAGATATAATATCGTTTGTTTGAGTCATAGTCTAGAGAGTATCAATGCTAACTTAAGAGATACTTCAGCAAAACGTTTGAGCCAATTCAACAGTTTTAATACTTTTGTGATTAAGTTGAGCTTAATGGATGGTTGAGGGCTTCCTTTTGCATTCTTATATATGAACTAACCTTGCATATCCGTCGTTCTTTAACGAGCTATACAAACGCTCCAAAGTTGTCATTTTTAAGTATATGAAACGTGCTCTTTGAATCGTATTGTAATCGATAGTATGGAAACCGTATTTACTCGAATATAAGCCCTCGGCAGATCTATTTATCGTGATTCTCAATATGGGGTTTTTATTCAGAGGGATATCTATTCAGATTAAGGTGGCTTATTTTCTAATAATTTTGCTACTGTCGTACTAGTTATATGGGTATCTCAGGTATGGTTTATTGAGTCACTCCTTTTTTAAACCTTCTGCCCTTCAAATTTCGGTTATTCGAACAAATTTTTTTATAAAACATATCGATAAAAAAGCATATTAATATTATTTTTATTGAACTTAAGTGGATATTTGCAGTGCGGATGAGAAGACATTGCAACATCGCAGTAAAATACAACATTTAGCGTTTGAAACGACGAGGAGACTCAAATATACGAATTTCTTTGAAAATGTTTGTTTATTTCGTTATTGTTTTTATCCATTCGAGTTATCATTATTATTCGATAATATTGAAATAAAGATGATCAAAAAGAAACCCTTCTCGGTATCCGGAAGTGAGTATCTAATTTATTTACAGATTAAAATTTACGAGAGTAATATTTACTCGTGTTCTTCATGGGGAATTTGAAATGTTTTATTTTTCTTTTGTTTAATTTGTTTACTTAATTATTTTTGTCTTCATCTATTTAACAATCTGTTGAATGGCATTAGTCTATGTGGCTGGAAGATATACGCTATATAGACATTAAGTGATGCTAGAGGTGTTATAGATGGTTGAATGATATTCTCTTATAAAAATTCAAGTAAATTTTTTAGCCATAACTATGTATCATTCAATGATTCGATTATAGGATATGTACCATACTCGAATCCCTGAGACTATTGAACCAGCGACAATCAACGATATTGTTGTGACGTTGGTTATTTGTAAACCATACAATCATGTCCCACAACCACACGAAAGGAGAGCACTTCGAGTAATTCTCTTTTTTTTTTTTGTATTTCCTTTTATTTTAGTAGGCTTGTTGGTCGATGATTGTATCGGGTGCAAATGAAAGATGGTTGAGGTATAGTCAATTGCACTTCACATCTTTGGATATGGTAGCAGTAGTGTTTAGTATCCATATTCCTATAATCGATTCCATTTATTGCACTAGTCACAAGTGCCCATTGTCGCTGAAAATTTAGGATTTCTCGGATTGTGCTTTTTAGCCTAACAAAAAATTCCCTTCAGATCTTTGTTTTTTATTTTTATTTTTATTTTATCAATGGTTGTTGAAATAATTTTTATTTAAATCATCAGGTAGGTAGGTGTTCTATTCGAGATGAATCTTTATTTGCAGTGTCTATCATTGTTTAGATCAAACCGTATTGGAGATTTCGCTTGAGGGGTGCAACGACTCTTATTGAAATGCATTCGTTATTCAAATGTTCTGCTGATTATGGTGCAACAACTATGGATGTGGTTGAAATGACTCCAAAATTGACCGATTTAAATAAGGTACCTTCGATTTATTTGTTTTTAATCCAATTTTTGATAGGGATTTTAGGGTGGATTTTTTTTTTCATTTTTGAACAACGGTCTTTCACTGCCCGAAGATTGAACTCTTGAATTGATTAGAATGAGACGGAGGTGGCAAACATTGTTAATGTATCACTATGTAATAAAAAGATGAAAATACGTGAAATCGATAGGGAGTGACTTGCTGGCCGGTTATTCATGCTGTGTATAGTAAATATTGAGGCATTTTTGAGAGCCCACTAACAAGATTTTTGAATTACTTGCTTTTACTGTAAATTAAGTGCATTTACGCTTAAGCTCAAAGTAATATAATTCTACAAAGTCATTTTGTGGGACATTTTTCTCTCATGTGGTAGCAAGGGCACCCATCTGCAATGGAGGGGAAGGAGGAAAGGAAACAGGAGAGGGGGAGGGGGAGGGGAAATAGTCCTTTCATAGGACTAAGATTTATAAGTGAGGAATTTATGAAAAAGTAATAAGCCATAGTTTAGAATTTCGCAGCTTCGGGCCAAGAGAAAATGCATCAATGAAAATTCATTAAGGATCCATTCTTTTCCTTTTAACAACTTAAGAGCTTTTTGGGTAGGAGATAATATAGTATGTAATTTTGCCTTGCTTCTCTATGCACAAACTTTGTATTTTTTAATGTAATTACGATTGTATTGGAAGCATTTTGAGTTCACTATATGAATGGAAAGCCACTCAACTAAGGAACTCAAATTTCAGTTCAAATACCCATCGTCATTTATGTTCATTCATGATACTTTCTATGTGCCACAACATTTCTACGTATCGGAACATGCACTTTCACAATTGGATACCTCAAAAATGACACCAATGATCGATATATCCTTGTATGTTGAATTCACTTAATTATTTTTATCTCACCTTTACTTCGATCTTTTTCATCGAAAATTGCGGTCAGTATAATCCCTGGGATTATAAACTGAGGAATACGGTAGTTGCCTCAATCGTTTTTACGGTCATTCGCATGCTTTATTTATGTAAAAATGCGCTATGGCGATGTCTAATCAGTGCATATTTGTCTTATTTTTGTATGCATCACTCTTTCTGTTTGTTGAGTAGTTTGAACGAACAGCATGTACTACAGAGGTAGCAATTCGTCGCTATAGTGCAAGATGTTGCATCACAATTTTTGTTCCAATCGGCCGTTTGCTTCTTGAATTATTGCCACCCAAAGGTGCCATAGAATTTGCATATGTAAATTTTATAGCCAGAGGGAATTTGCATATGTAAATTTTATAGCCAAAGGATGCGGGCTAGAGTGAAATTTTTTGATCAAGAACTGTTAAAGCCAGTTTTGACCGAATAGGACAGCACATTTTAGGCCCATATTCGATGTATTTTTTGAATATTTTTGCAAGAGTTTTGCAACTCTAAACTACGCTTTTTCATTTATTTATTTCAACGCTTATTAAATCACTTCTTTCGAAGAAGTAGATTTTAGCAGGTGATATATTAAATTGATAGGCATAAAGGGTGGAAATTGTGCATAACGAAAACAATAGGATCTGAATGTGAACACCTTTGATAAGCTCCGAATCGTTTGTGTTGCCAATATGCATAATGGACGATGGGTGGTTTGCTCGCTAACTTACGGTCAGTTAAATTGCTCGTGATGTTTGGTGCTGTTTTTGACATAAGAAGGGAGGCCATTCACCTCGTATGGACGATACAACGGTTAATTCTTACCAACCAGCTGATCTGTTTTGACTGGCAATATGTTGCAGTCAGTTAAATTGCCCGTGATGTTTGGTGCTGTTTTTGACATAAAAAAGGAGGCCATTCACCTCTTATGGACGGTACAACGGTTAATTCTTAACAACCAGCTGATCTGTTTTGACTGGCAATATGTTGCATTGCATATTTTTATTCACATATTTTAATAGTGAATTAAATAAGGCTAGTTTTTGTGATTCGACTTATTCCTTATTTCAGACCAATAAGAAAATGGATGGAGAAGAAGAAAGATCAATTTGGTCCCGTGCAAGTGAAGGATATTATTGATATAAAGGTATTTGTTATAAGACAATTTCGAAGAACATTCAATATAGAAGTTTATATATTTTTAGAGTAATTGTTATATTTGCTGTTATTGGCATGAGGTATTGTCTATTAAAGTCGTTGTAAATCTATAAGGATGCATTCACATTTTGAAAAAACCGTTTATTTGAAGGACCAAAAACAGTGCACCACACATCATTCACTTATTCTAGTCGTACTGCATTACCTTACGATTGTGGGAGTTTTTCTTTCTTTTTATTGAAGTGGTAGGAAGTAAGGTGACCTTAAATGAAGATCCTTTTCAACATATGTCCTCTTCTTTTTCTCGTTTAGGGCTAGTAGTCGTTGCCGTGGTCTTTATTTAATGCCGTACGGTAGTATGTAGAACAATAACGAATGACGAATATATTTTATTGTATTTTATTGCAATGTGAACATCACTATCAGCTTACAGTACCTAATTGTTTAGGTATTTGTATTGTTATGTGGGATGATGTGTTTACAGGTGGAAGATTTGGTGTGTAGGCTTGGATATCCGTATGTATATGTACATCAAGGCAGTTGCGAACATGTGTTCTATTTCACGGATTTGCGTCTTATGGATGCCCAAGATTACCCATTATCGTTCCCTCAGATGCTCTCCGATACGAGTTTTGAACATAATTGCAAAGTTTGTCGACGACATACTGCCCAGTAAGATCGTTTCGAAATTATTTTTAGAAAAAGCATAGTCCCCTTCCAGTTAGAAGTACTATAGCTAATTCTTTATTGCCGTGAATTCTGTTGTAAATCGTGGTAGATTGTTGGACCAGCTGTTTGGATGCTGTATTAGTTTTTTTTATTGTTTCAGAACCTTAAAGTGCGGAAACTTTTAGGCTTTTAGAGCGAACTACTCTATCTTCTACAAGAGCACCAATCCATTTCCTCCTTCCTTTCCTCAGACCGCCTCTCTCTCAAAACCCTTACTTTAGCTGCGCTTTTGTTTAATAATGAGGGCGAAGCTGCAGTAATATGAGGACGCAACAGTTTAATAAAATTAGGGATGTTATACAGAGGTGGACTCCAGTGTGTGATATAAGGTATGACAGTTGCATACTTGAAATTTTTTATATTAAGAAGTGAAGGGAGTGGAAGTTAGTTGTATCGTTTAAAGAATGCGAAAGGGGGAGGGGGGGAGGCTGTATTGGTTCAACCTTTCGTAGTCTCCTGCCGTTTCAAGAAGACAGTCTCGTTCCATGTGTTGAAATTGTATTAGCTAAGCTGGTTGCATCATTAGTGCTAATATTTAGAATTATTTAAATAATTGAGAATTATGTGTACATATGTTATAGATGGATCGTTGAGGGAGATGAAATGCCCGCAGATCCGGTACATATGTGTGAGGCATGTTTCACCAGCTATCATTTCGTCTATCAACATCGCCGTGATCTGAAATCAAGAGCACATCCTTATGTTGATCCATCCTGTTTGCAACTTTAGTACTTCAAATATATCTTTATTTTATACCTTCTGATGATGTTCGAAAGGGAAATCCCCTCAAAAAAGGTGTTCACTGAACATTAGTTAGCAAAAGTTCCACTCATTATCGGATAGTTGCTTCATTTCATCGTATATTTTTTTTTGTTCCTGCATTTCCGTATTTCATTTGTTGTTGTTTTTTTATCAGTGCTGTTGCAGTGTAGATAAGCGTTCTTTGTTTATGATTGCCAATGAATAGGTAAGCTAAAAGTGGCTAATTGAAAAGTAGGATTTCTTAATCATTGGAAATATTTCGAATTCCAGAAAAGAAAAAAATCTTTCGTTTCTGATTTTATTTATTGAATTTGCTTTGTTTGTATGAATAGGTTTGATTCTTTTTTGTCTTACTTGGACAACATTTGAAGAAACTAATTTTTGTATAAAATTTATGAAAGAATTCGTAAGTTTTTGATTGATTTTTAATAACTTCTTGAGAATTCATCACTTTCACGTGCTGCTGTTAAAGCCTTCATCTTCTTCCATAGTGGGGACCTTCGATTTATGGGAGTTACCCTTCAAGTCTTGAGGTTTGCAGGAATCGCATTATGAACGATTGATTGTGCGTGATAGTTATATCCATCCTATCGACAGATGCTTGACAATATAATCTTCCTCCGATGGTTGGCCGTGATGTGGTGCGGGTTCTCCGACCTCCGATAGGGGCTCCATCATGGAGCAGTTCCTGGGCTTTCATGTCACAGTCTCCGCCCTGGAAAGATAGCTCCCAGCCGGAGTCTTTCAAGAATGTTCTAATGTGGTATGGGATTCCCACTTCGCGACGAGACCGATTTGAAGGGCAATGCCCAAACCTTTGTCTCGGCGACTTTTTCAAGACTGCCATGCATTGCATATATGTTGTCTTTTCTGTACATCTTTTTGCCTAGAGCGGCATTGATTCGAGCTGAACTTTACCCTATTTTTCACTATTACATATGTAGCTGAACATTATTCTGCGAGAATTTTCGTGTTTTCCTTCAATATACTATTCTTTATAACGTTTTCGAGGGGTGTTCTATTCAAAGAGAGAGGGAAGGGGGTGGGTTATATTGAAGCAAATACGATACTTTCACTTTAACGAAGGTTATTTATTGATGAATTGTTTAATTCGATTAATTCATATTGATTAATTGAAATAAGCTAAATAATTTTTTTTTTTGCAGTAAAAAATAAAACATAGTTGGGATATGTCTTCTCGAGGAATAATAAATATGACATATGAGAGTATGCAAAATTATTAAACGCTTTCATAAAAATTTCAATGATGGATGATAGAAAAAAGTTGAAAAACGAAGAAAATGAGCCAAAATCTTTCAATAAATGAACCAAAGACTTCGTGAACTAGTTCGCGAACTTTTTATTAGATATCCCACTAAGAGTTTTTCGAAATTTACAGAAATGTTGCGTATCGATAACTCATAATTATTGTTTTCGAAAATAATTCATTTTTGCATTGTATTAGCGCAACAGCTCAAAACTATTAACTTCAATGGGCCATTCAAATCGGGTTGAAAAATTTCCACATTTTTTAATAGGTAAATCGATGAGCCTATCACATCGACCATGAAATATATTTCAAACTAGGATGTGAAAAATAAATTAGTATGGTATTTCCATTTACAAATTGGTAGCCCACAAACGGAAATACGATATACTATAATTGAAGTGATAACTAAATGAGTGGTATTTGTTGTAATTATTCATGGAGAAAACATTAGTGATAAGAGAGGAGATAAACACATCGAAGTTTTAATGACAAATAAAAACTTTTTGGTGTATTTATTAGTCTCCTCAATTTATATCTCTAATCTAAAGAATATGCTCGATAAAACAACTGCAGAGATTGTTATTTTTGAGAGTAGGTGGAATGCTGTCAAATCACTACGTAGTCGATACCACTATATGTAATTCGCCTTTAACAACTGCAATCAAACCGTTTTGACGGTATGTTCACAATGGGATGGGACAGGCCATACGAAGGGCAACGGGTTCGGAACCTTACTTTGAGGCAGATGAGTGGGGTACTGTAGGTAGGTAAAAGAACAAATGAGTGGGGTACTGTAGGTATGCAAAAGATCAAATGAGTGGAGTACTGTAGGTAGGCAAAAGATCAAATGAGTGGGGTACTGTAGGTATGCAAAAGATCAAATGAGTGGGGTACTGTAGGTAGGCAAAAGATTGCTTTGCTGGACTCGGGGTTTGGGTGGGTGCACATTTGAGATGTCGTTTTCAATTTCGGTGATCGTGTTGTTTCTTTTTGAATGACCAGAATATATCGGTTAGTTCCATATTCTGACATTTTCACATCATTTCTGGCAATATTCCAGAATTGCCATCATTTCTGGCAATATTCCAGAGTTTTCATCGGAAGCATCAAGCCTGTATACTCATGCCCGTAATATTGCCGCTGTCTTTTTCTCTGTTTCTGTGTGCTCTGTTATAACGGGTGAGTCAATCCTCCAAACCATTTGAATTTATTCGCGCGTATTCCGATTTTGAAAATAACTAAGCAAAAGCGTTGTTTTCTATGTGATACTGTTCGTTACTTTCGGGTGGCACTCATTGGTCGGCTATTATCCTTAGTGGTTTGGTTGCGTTTCTTGTTGTAGACCTCGTGCTACTCGGAAGTTCCGGTGTAGAGGTTCATGAAGTTCGAGCTGCTGAGTTAAGGTAGCGCACTAAGATTGAGGATTGAGTATTGAACGTTGAGGTTTTGCTATTTTAAATAGCACGATTGAAATTGTTGAATTGAATAGCTTTTGTGACTTGTTTCACTTTCACTTCCACTTCACGTAAAATTTTCACTTGATAAGTATTGAAAAATCGGTTGTTAATATAGGAGACTTAGCTGATTTCATGTGTAATTAATTTTGTCTATGTGCACAAAAACTTTAAAAGCAGTTTAGGTTTCGAGGTTGAAACCACTTAAGCGTGACCTGAAGTGGTGAATTTGCAAGAACTCAAGGTTGCTGTCACTTTTGCAATTTTTATAAACTTTACATCTCTTACCTAGATTTTCCTCTTCTTCAGTTTAACCAAATTCCTATCTATAGGCATCACTACAACTAAAAATACTTGCTTTTGCATAGATTATTATGGAAGTATTTAGAGCTTCTTGCAGGTATAAAAAGTTCTACTGGGTTGTTCCGGACGTTTCAGTGGCGCAACTGGCATTGGCAAACAAAGATTCCGAGAGGCTTCTATAACTGAACGAAGTAGTAGTCGTCAATCTCGATCAAAAATGCAAGACATCAGCCAGAGTGAGTTGGCATTCTTAAGTTGTTTTCCATTTCCGCTCAGAGTGGGCTGAATAAACACTGGGCCAGTTATTGAATATTTGCCATATCGGTTGAATTTCGTCTGCTGAATGAAAATGATCTAATTTTTTTTTTCAGTTTGTCATATCCATATGTAAAATTATGCGAGTGGATTCTTAACATTATAAATTTTATCTTCAAATCCTAATATTCCACAAGTTGCAATGATTTATTCAGAATAAATTATGCCTGTATTACCCATTTCTATAGCCTATTTAGCTGAGTGCAGCTAGCGTTTCCCCAAATTCTTTCCTGTACCCACCCAGTCTATGTCTTACTTACTCTGAGGATCTTCAGTGGTGTTGTTCTTCATCTAAATTCAAAGAATTTATTCAAATATTAGATAGGATTTTTATTAATAACCTTTATATCAAGATGAAAATAATCTTTCAATGCCCGCAAGATCGATCGATTTATTCCCGGCAACGGAATCCATCGAAAGAGTCGACTGAAATTTTTTAAGTCATCGTATTAATAGATTGAATATTTGTTGAATTGGCCAACGCATAGAATTTTGCTTGAAATTGGAATATAAAAATGTATTTTGCAGAGCATTCATCGGAGTCATTAATGGCGAAAAAAGTGCAAAAAGAAGAGCTCGAAGAGAAGGTTGACGGCACTCTGCTTGATCTTTTAGAGCAGCGAACTGGATTTCCTAAACTCATTGCCGAATGTGTTACCGCAGCCAATCGTGCAACGGAACAAGCAATGGTTTTTTTTATAACTCGGTTAACCACTTCGTCGTATCATGTTTTTTTGGGGGAAAATCGTTTCCCACTTTCTGATTTTTCATTTCTACCCCACAAAACCTTTTTTTCAGATGGGATAGTGTTTATATTTTTAATGGCTCATATAATAATTGCAAATTCAGCTGAAATATTTGATAGTTGACATGAATTTTAAAGCGTTGTAACTGTAATCAACTTATGCAAATTTGCTTATTTATATTTATTTTATTCTACAAAACGTTATGAGTTTGTCGAACTTATATGCTTGACGCTTATAATTTCCTTTCTATAAATTGAGCTTATCTAGGTTAAGAGTTCATTTCGATTCTATTTTTTAAAGTTTGTTTCTATCATTTTTTGAGAATCGAACAAAGGCGACGATTGTTGATGAGGATTGAATTTCAATACAGAGTAATATTCTTTTATGTTGAATACTTTAGGTATTAGCAAAGTGTTGCATTTTTGAGTGAATTTTGCAAAGGGCATTACGCCTGTTCTCTTCGCTTTGTTTTGGGTCCCAATATTTCCACCTTCAGACCCTTACTTAAACCTTTTTTTTCTTGCGCCCTGTTCTTTCTATTGTTAGTACAAGGATAATCAGCTTCCAGAATGAATGTGAGATCGTTGGCCATACATATCGTCCTCCTTCTGTGGATTTCGAAAGACTTGCAAATGAAGTCAGAGAGGCGCTCAACGATAAGCGAAAGGCAGAGAAATGTGAAGCTCGGCTCAGTGAAGTGAGTCTTTCTTTGGTTCATTTGTTTGCTTTGATAGAATATCACGGAGTTTGCTTTTTAATGCAAATTTTCGATAGCGTAAATATTAACACCTGTGGATAAGTCGAAGAGAGTATGGTTTCATTTACCAGAAGTATATGTATGCAACGGCAGCTGAAAACACAGCGTGCTGTGCCATGTCATTTGCGCCGTAGCGCAAAGTCGGCGCTGATGTCATGTTTGAGGATGAAATGTCATCATATTGGTTAAGGGTAAGTGAAAGCGGTCTAAGATTAGTATCTTCTTCAAAGTCTACTAATGCTTTATTGTTTTATTTATCTATCAATGGCGAATAGCTGAAAGTAAGTGTAGATGCTTTTGTATTTATTTTGATTTAGATCAGTTAAGTTGTTTTTATTGCATTTTGCTAACTTTCCCAGCGTCTATTTGTTAATTCGCCTGGAGACATGTGGTCGTGATCTCTCCAAAATTACACACATTTGATCACCTAACATTCGAATATCTACCGATTATCAGTTTTTATTATGAACAACTTATTAACACTTATCACTTGCTCAAAGCGTTCAAATCAATTACCTAAACACTTCTTTATCAGCCATTTATCTTCGTCCTTGGTAGCTATATTCACGCAATTTTTCTCGGTTTTTGACCAGAGCATTTTATATTTCTAATTTTTGTTTCGACTGGAATCCATTATGGCTTCTGAGAAGTGAATATTCTTCTATGATATAAAATGTGCAATTCTTTCGCTGAGCAGCGGCATGCTTATTTTCAGATGGCTGCAAATAACTGCGCCTACTTAGTGCAACATTCCACCTTAAGTGAGGAAAGGGGCCTTACTTGAATATTCTAATCGTATTTGAGGGTTGCGAATATTATCAAGTGGTGTTCTAAATAATGCCGGTCATTTTTTCAGTTGAAGCAGCTAATCGAAACTGCTAAACAACGAGAGTCTTTACTGCGTGAGGCAATACAATCGGGTCGTTATGTACCTCTTTAATTTGGATTAGATGTTATAGTGTAATGCACATACACTTCTTGGGTGTTGTTGTAATTGTATGTATATTTGAGTTCTTATGATATATATACTCACTTATGTTATCTACTTTATATATTTATTCATTGCAATGAATTTCACCCAAAAATTCATTCAATTTTTGATGTTGCAAATATGAACTGTGCGATTCTCTGCCTGATCATTTTTTGTTGTTGTGCTTCTTTAAACACCATCCTTGATCTGCCAATGAAAAGAGTACTGAATTCGTGCTGTTTTAATATATAGGTATTTCGGACTCAAAATTTTTCTTTGTGTTTCATTAGATATTTTCCAGGATTCGTTCCTCGCACTCAATTTGGTCATTAGTCGTCTTCCATATGGAAAGGGGAGGGAGGAAGGGGGAGGGGGTTCTTCACTTAACATACGGTATCAGGTGCTGTTCATTTCGAATCATGTAGGCGCATTGCAAGAGCCGTTCTATGCGACAAGCATTCTCGTTCTTGGCCAAGTAGACATATGAGGTTAATATGTATGCGCAGCAGTTTAATTAATTCTCTATTTCGCCTGAGAGATGATTATCTTCGAGCCTTCCATATAGGACAAACATTTTTCTAGAAAATTAACCAATTGCAGGAATGAATTTTCGAGATAATAAATATTGGAATCGATACTCTGGCACAAAACTCGATTTCTATAGTTTCTAGTAATGAAGCAATCATTTGCCACTCACCTTTAATTCGTCCGTTCAAATTCATCTATGCAGAATCTTTGAAGTGTTACATGATGGTTGACGTTGTTTTATATACATTGCATATATGTGGATATCTTCTTGAAACTGTCATAAGGCTGTCATCATTCATGTTTATTTCAAGTACAAATAAATCTTTATAAAGTGCTTCTCATTCTATTGTTTAATTTCGAAGCCACCGTTTACAATGATGAAAGGTATGGAGAGGAAGGGAGAGGAGAAGGGTTAGTTCGTAGAATTGGATGTTGTGGTTTGGGAGCTTATAAAAGAGTAAAAATAGGCGTGCAGTCTTAGCCGTTTTCGAAGGAAAGTTGAAAGGAAGCTACGGCGATTTCGACCAGTTTTTGTCATCGGATAACGGAAGTTTCCATTTGTATATTTCTGACCAAAACTTCCACAAGGAGAGGATTTATGGCTGCTGCCAATGCAAGGACCAACGCCCACATGCTTAGCGCAACTGCGGGTTTAAAGACTGCAGAAGGTCTATCACCCTCTGGGGTGAGGTGGGAAGGGTTCAGGTTTTGCAGTTTCAAATTCGCGCCTTTTGCCTGAATATAAGGGACATGCGGTGTTTTTTTCGATCGATCATTGGTCTTCAGTTTGTTCGCAGCACGCATTGCATGAGCAGAAAATTGATGTTTTGTATGGGGTTAGTGTTGTGCTTCACATAATAGCCACAGGTAGAAAGTTTAGCCAGTCGTGTGATTGCCTGAATTCTGGAAGTGACAGGTTTTCTCTCCTTTGCATCTGACAAAGGAATTCCGTATTTTTCATCTACGAACATCTATATTTCACCATTGTGTTCTTTTGCTATTCCTTAGTGCTTAGACGAATATTTATTTGCAGATAATTCTTAGTTATGAATGGAAAGTGTTCATATACTCATCGGTTATACATATGTGACTACTGAAAACTTCCGATTTTCAGTTAGTGATGCATCGCGGGGTTAAGGCAGATTGAAATTCTGTTTTATCATATTTTATCGTTTTTGTGATATACTATTTAAGGGTGTTTTTTGAGGACTGACCGGTGTTTTCCCATTTACTAACAGTAGAGTTGATATTGAGTGATTTTTTTCTATGCAGATGCGTTCACTATTTATGCTTTATTTTCCGTTTAAATTACGTTTCTAGGATCAGATTTAGTTGTTGCGTTTGAATGATTCATAAAATTTTTATGTATTGCTAATTCTATAATATGATCGCCATTTATTAGATCCCATCGAATAATAATTGCACTAATTGATGAAATATTCTAGTTGGGACATACCTTCAGACTTGCAAATCGAACAATATGTCTGGAGGAGGCAAAGATCGTATTGCGGTGTTCCCATCTCGAATGTATGTCGCTTTATTATTACATTGAAATTTTTAGGCAATTATTTCCGTATAATTCGTAGATAAATAAATATTACTCTTCATTGTCGTCGAATATGAATAATTCTGAAATGATTAAATCTGAATTTTTGAGTGGTACGAAGGTTATTAACCAATGGAGAAGATGTTGGTGGATTTTGTTGATAATAAAAGATATTCAAGTGAAGTCAGGTGTATTTCTCAGAAAATTTAAGATTTCTGAATAGTTCTTGTCAGCAGATATGTTCTATACGAATGAGTTTTGTTGTCAGTTTTGATCTCATATGATTCTATAAACGCAACAATTTGAATTTCAATAATTTTTTATTCCTTTGCAAATTTCGTGCAAAGTCTTTGGAAGAGTGATATGAAAGTTAAATGAGATTGCCTTTTTACGTTGTAAGCCCCACTTTAGTGCAACCAACTGCTCTTTTATAATCGCTATATTGTTTTTCTTTCATTCCAACATCAGCTAATGGATAGAAAACAAGTAAATTTAGATGTGAGTATTGCATTTTCAATCAATTCCGCGTGATTTCGATTTCTCACCCCACATAGTTGAACATATGAAATCGTTGTGATTTGCAGGGCACAGACGTTAATGAAAACACGTCTAAAAGCTGCACAAAAGGGGCATAGTTTGTTAAAAAAGAAAGCCGATGCATTGAATATGCGATTCCGTTCGATTCTTGGCAAAATTGTTGAAGTTCGTTTTTTCTTCTTTATATTTTCTCTTTTATTCTTTCGTAACGATAAGCATTATGCTTTCTAATATTTTCTTATGCTAAGGTGTGAATAAGTTGTTATCGATTTAAACAACGAGAGGTCATTGATTTTTACAGATATCATACGCACGCAACACGTGATATATTCGTGAGCATGCAACATAAACCCATTGAAACATAGTTGAGGGTTAATAAAGCAATTATAAAGATCTCGAGTGCAAACAGTTTTAGTACGCGTATTGAGCAGATTGCAATGTCACTATGCCTTGTGGTCATCTTGTTACTTGACCGCGCATTTGAGATGGTCATTTACTCACAGTTTGAATACTTTTTCCAGCGTTAATTTTGCCTCATTGGTAAAGGTTTTAGTGAAGGGTTAGTGGAGTGGTCTGTTATTGATGACCGATGTAGTAATCCATTTAGATGTCTGCTTGGTTGCTTCTCCGTCTTTTGCATTATTATGGAGAGTTCATATCCTGCTAGGCAGTCAGTCATGACCCATTCATAGAAATATTAAAAGTTGGCAGGTGATCAACTTTCTTCGAATTGCGAATGTCTCTTTCAGTACTGTTTATACTTTTAGAAGAGTGCGTATATCTTTATCTGTTGCGATTGCACTAATTTAAAAAAGAGTCGAATTTTCGGCAACACAACCAAGCTACAATGATCCGAGCATTTTTTTTTCAATGATTAAATGGTCGTATAGTTTTAAGAGCTATACATTAGAGCTGATGAGGTGAGTTGTACGTAACAATTTAGATATTTCTTGCAATAATAATATTGGGGCTTAGGAATTTGAGGTTTTATTTAGGATTTTTATTATATTTGCAGGGAGGTTTGAAAGGTAAATGGTGGTGTTTTTAATCGATTACGTTTTTTTAAGAACAAGAATTTAATGGGTGAAGTGCTGCGTGAGGCAAGCTTCTCATTGGCGGAGGCAAAATTTGCGGCTGGTGACTTCTCGCATATCGTTATACAAAACGTTTCACGCGCTCAACATCGTGTTCGAATGAAGAGAGAAAACGTCGTCGGTAAGCAGTTATTATTAACAATTTACTTGATGTTTGCCTGTCATCGAATATAGATTCCAATTATCAATAACAGTTCGGTAAAGTGTTTTGTTTAATATCATGAAAATAACTTATAAATAGGTTATGAATTTACTCATTGTGGATTTCATGTTCATGCCTTTCCTCTTGTTGATATCAGTGATTGTATGAGGGGGATGGAGGAGACGGAAGGAATCTTTACCTTTCCTATGTCTTTGTTTGTACTTTATTGTATGATCCTTTATAACCACATATGAAGTCTATTCACTTGCAGCAACTCATCAAGTAATTTAATTTTTCTCTTATGAAATATTTCTGTTTATTTATCGAAAACGTTTGCATTGTTTTTATTTTTCAGTCTTTCGACAATGAAATAATCTCTGAAACATTTATAATTAATCGCAGCTATAGTTCACTTTTCAGTTTTATTTTAGTTGTCAGATTTTTGCAACTAATGTGGTCCTGAAAGCACTGTTGAAGTTCCAACTTAACCAGCTTTCTCAGCTTTTTTTCTGAATTTCCTTTTTCTAGGGATGCATCGGCATACTGCGTGATTAATATTAGATTCATCTGAAATTACTTAGTCCCGTAAGTTGTGAATTTTCGAAGGGATTCTGAGAGGGAGTAGTTAGATTAATAGTTCCATACCAGTGCATTAAATAGGACACAAGAAATCGATTAGACGTATCAGTAGGTCATTCTTATGAAGGAGAAGAAGAGAGTTGTTATTATCGCATCCTAAGTGATGTATCCCGTAGAAAAATTTTCTTCTCATAAGAATTAAATAGGACTAAAGTTTCTTAACCATTTGTTTGAAGGCTTCTCCTCGTCCACTGTTTCCATGTAAGCGCCTTCCTGTGGAAAATCAGATCCTAGTCTTTTAATGAAAAGTTTATTTCCATTAAGAGGATTTGGGATCTACTAAGGTTGGAGGTGTGTCGTCGGGGGTAATTTTACTGTGGAGATACTGTAGGTCGCCAATTTTCGATTTCTAAAGCTTTGAATTCCCTCTTATCATTCCAGTGAGCTTTTGATTTCAAGGTACGGTGGACTGCATGATGTGCGTAGGGCGTTCTTATATCCTCGACAAGCTTTGATCTAAATTGAGTTAGTAAAGCCATTATGTGTATTGTGCTTCTAATGCTCGATGGGTGAATCTTTTGGCTTTTTTAAGCCTTATATCGAAGCAAGTTTATGAACGATTCTGCTAGTCTCGTGGTTTGCTTAATCCAAAACTTTTCCGTACTTTGCGTTTCATATCTATCGGGTAATATGTTATTCTTCATTAAGCATTATTCGAATAGATTAGCTAATCATTTCACCGCAGAAATTCGATAATATGAGCCGTAGAACTTATTTTCCTGTTTTAGCGATAGTGTTGGGTCACTTTCACATTGTCAATAGTCGTTTTAGAGATTTATTTATTAGGTTTGTTATGTATTATTTGAGTTATATTAGAGATTTGATTGTTTTACATATTTTTCAGGTGTGTTCTTACCGGTATTTGATGCTTATGTGGATGGTCCGGATACATATGACTTAACAGGATTGGGCAAAGGAGGTGCAAGTATCACAAAGCTGAAAAAGAATTACAGCAAGGCAGTGGAGTTGCTTGTCGAGTTGGCTACTTTGCAAACTTGTTTTATCACTTTGGATGAGGCTATTAAGGTCACGAATAGACGTGTCAACGCTATCGAGCATGGTATGTTCTTGATGAATATTAAATATAAATCATTGTTGAAAAAGAATTATTCAAATTCCACTCGTTATTAAAAAAAAATTCACCTATTCTTTATTGCTGAAGAATGTGTAACGTTGCTTTTTCAGTGATTATACCACGTATCGAAAACACATTGATGTATATTGTAACGGAGTTAGATGAAATGGAACGAGAAGAATTCTATAGGTTCGTTTGTGTTGCTTCATTTTCTTAGTCATTTAGCTAACTCATTCGAACTGAACCAACTTGCGCAGTTTGGTAGTAAGTATTTAATTGATTGCTGAAATATTCCTGGTAAACTTTCGGCCAGGATTAGATTACACTCTATTGGTGGATGTTTCTTGAGTGGCACTAGTCACGACCTTTTTGTAGCGACAAAAGCATGTGATTCCTTCCGGCATTTTTTTGCTTGATTTCAATTCAGCTCCATTTTCATCTCAGATTACTGCAAAAAAAACTAATAAATACATCAGTTTCTTCCAGTGTTTGTTAGTGGTAATTGCATGCATAGATGCTTTCAGTTAAAAACGGGTTGTACTTTATGAAAGAGGTATAGATGAAACGCTATGTTCTGTAGAGGTGATTTCTGTGTTTTGATGTATGTCTTTGTTTCTTCGATTCTGTGCTTTTTTAGCTTCTTTGCTCTATCACTAGCTGGAAAGGAGCAGAAGCTATTTTAATGAACAGAAGCGATTTTAAATCTTTTGTTTCTTAGAGAGTTTTAGCCTTCTGAAGGTGACAACTAGAACTATGTTAACGTTTCATGAGATAATTAGAGTGTTTGATATGTTTTATTGCAATTTCATGAAAGATATGTCGGGAACAGTTGCCGAATCTATTTTTAATAAACGTTTTTCATTGTAGGAAGTTTAATTGTCTGCTCTAGCAAATTAGTTTTTTTTTTTTTTGAGGAAAATGCTCTAAATTGTGTAAAGCATTTTTTTGAAATGTTGAAGAATTGTTCCACGTTGCCTTTTTTTTGTAGAATGAAGAAAATTCAAGCGAAAAAGAAGAAGGATCGTGCCGAGACAGAGAATTTGGTAGCAAATGAGAAGAAAAAGTTGGAAGAGAAAGGTATATTTTTGCCCGATCAGCCGAAGAATATTCTAGAGAAGGATGATGATCTACCAGTGTTATTTGCTTAAGTTTTATTTGAAAATTGCTTTGCCATACGCAGCAATATATTCATTTCGAATTCAGTTGATTGTGCATAAAAAATTTTCGTAATACTATTCTATATTTACAAGTTTTCCATTGATTTATCATTATGTGAAGAAGGCAATAAAAGGTAATAACTTTCATCTAGGAGTAAGCATCCTCGGAGGTTTTTCGATCATTCGTTGATTTTTTTTTGTTCGTCATTTCTTTCGTTCTCAATCGCGTTTATAGGGATTCCAAGCTTTAAGATAATTTCACATTTTAGCCAATCCGACAATACTCCACATCCCTTTGAAAAGTTTCACCGATGCTATGAGCTATGCTCAAAAATAATGTTAACTATGCCTTAAGTTGATTCACTGCCATTTTTTCCCTGAAAACCGTCTCGTTGTTCTGTAGAATCGTCGGAGGGAATAAGAGCGGAAGGAGGTAGGGCTCACCTTAATTTTTTGAGGTTTATTTCGCAAAGAGTGACGAAGAATTGGGATTGTTTTCTAATAGGTGGTTGTTGCCAATTTGGAAAATTTTTTCACCAGCTTAACATTGTATCAAATGTATTTGCGAATGAATGATGTAACATCATCAGTCTGTTAATTTATATGCAAATTTATGTTGTTGTTTCGCTCTTTAACGATAGATGAGCACTTCCATAGAGAGGATATTTTTCTTTATGTTTTGCTTATTTGTTTGTTTTTGTGTGTGTGTTTTTTTTTTTTTTTTGCTAGTCGTTGCTGCTATGTTGTCGGAACTTTGAATTTATTGTTGTCAAGGTAAGGGAAGATGAAGAATATTGACTAAATAACATGTTTGTGTAGTGTTGGATACTCCAATAGTTTAAGGAACCAACTGGTAAACCGCAAGTGGGAGGAAATCCAAGGGGAAATGAAATGATATAATTGCCTTCAAAAAAGTGGCAATGTAGAACCCAACGTTGCTTCCTGTACTGTTTGGGGTCATATTCAGCAGTTTTGGATATGTCTTAGATAAAAGGCGGTCGGGAGACTGTCGCTCAATACCGGAAGCAAACTGTAGTCACTTCCGGGTTCCATCCAGGTCTTTTTATGAATGCTTAATTGGTATAATAATTGTGGAGAAGAAGCCGCTAAAAGATTTGAGCTTTGATATTTAAATACGAAATGAATTTATACGTTTGATTATTAATTATATGTGTGTGTGTTGTGGTTCGTAACATAATTTTGTTAAGATTTCAAATCTCTTCGAAAATAGTTCGCTGTTTTTATTGAGTAACATTACATATGGAATAAATTGTTTGCTTCAATTAATGTTTTTGTTGCATTTAATTCAGCCTCGAACAAATTCCCAAACTTTTCCGAATTTTCAAAGGATGAATTATGGTGGAGTGTGATCGTTTTAAGGGTTTTCCTAAGTTACATTAGCGCCAGGATTGAGGCAAGGCACTTCAACGCGGAAATACGTCGCGTTAAATCTTTTACTCGGAGGACGCTAAGGTTTCGCAAGTGCCAATTTTTGGTGGCCGCGGAATGTGGTAGTCAACAGAGAAGGTTGCCGTTAACCGGAAGCAATGTTCCCGGAAACAGTGGAGAATCAAGCCACATTTAGTCGAGTGGTTGCTAAGAGACGCTTCAAAGTGTTGATACCGAGCATAAATGAACAGCTATGGTTTCTGAAGGCTCCTTCATGATCTACAACAGGTGCGAAAGTATGTAGCGTCTGAGTTTCCGTAAGCTGGCAATATGGGGTGCTCTACAACCTGAAATCATCTCTGTGAACATTTCCTCTTTTATTTTGACAGTTGTGGGGTTTGTTTCCTTTACAACTAATATTTGTATACTTTAAAACGATTTTTGAACAGCTCATATTTTCGACAAGTGGAAAAAACGACTCGAAAATACAAGTTTGCTGGCTATACGACCATTTCGTCGAAAATTTTGACAAACTGAATAAAGTTCAACCTTTTCTAGAGAGTAATAGCCGCAAAATCCGGCTATGAAAGGCTGAAATAAATCTATAAAATTGAGAAAATCGTTTAGAAATCCATCCATCTTTTCAATCTTTCATCGTTTTAAGCAATGCAAAGTGAATCTTCAGGGAGCAAGCAATTGGCAATGAAAATTGAAAGTAAATTTCGATTCCACTCGACAAATTAATGCATCATAGATCATGTGTGCTTATAGGCGTAATTGCATTCTATTCTACAAACATTGTCTATAGACGTTTGCATTATTCACGTTTATCAATACAATTCCGCCATTTTTTTTCCCACTTATCAACGATTATATTGTCGGCGACGTGTTTTTTTATCGTTGATTTTGTGTCTATGAGTGTATGTTTGCATATATGCCTAACTTCAGTGCTATAACTAAAAATTTTATGAAAAGTAATGCATAGGAGGCTTTTATTCCCGTAATCAACTATTGTGCATAAATTTAGAAATTATAGAAATAATTTTCTTGATTCTTAGCTAAATAAAACTTTCAATGAAATTATACATTTTATAAATTGTAATAAAAACGATAAAATTGTTGAGGATTACAAATAGTGCATATGAAATTAAACCAAAGATCATTGTTTAAACTTTGTTTGATTTGTTTTGATGTAAAATGATTATTGATTATTTATCGAATTTAATTGTTCATTTATCGAACTATACGATGATTGAATTTCTTTGAGCGTCTTTTGAAATTTAGCAATATTCATAGCTTTACGTTAAAAATTTGTTCTCTTATTGGATGTAAATAACGAAGTAATGGTCATCTTCCGGTCATTCATTCACCCCCACCTCTCTGTTCTTCGCTTCCCACCACCAACCTCATCTCCCTTTTACCTCTTCAAGATGGCTGAGAATATGCAGTTAACAAACTGAACTTGAAATGATTCATTTTATTCCAAATTTTTCTATACTTTGTTGATTGTTCTTCTCATAAAATATGCTTTAAAATAGAGAACTTTTGGTAAAAAAAACATTGGCAAGCAATTTATGACGTTATATTTTTATCGTTAAATCGACTATGTTTTCTTTATATTGTTTTGGGTTTATTATTCTCTCTTTATAAGCTTCAAATTTAATTTTATATCTGAGCATTTATACTGTTAACTGATAAGCATTTTAAACATAACAGGGCGTTTTGGTTCTCCTTTTACCAAGGTTTTTATAGCTGGCATGACATATCGGCTGGTACAACAAATGAGCGGCTGGCAGAAAATATTCAAAAAAGTTTTTAAAAAATACGCTTATCCTTTATAGATTTGTTCAGCTGTACACTTCGTTTCTTCATTTCTCACTTATTATTTGCAAATTCGTTTGATTAGTAATGCGATGCTACCGAATTTTTTTCCAATATCGTTAATGTTGCAGCGAATATAAAGAACACATTGACAATCTTTAATTTTTAAAAAAGACTCCCAATTTACATCCATTTTTATTTTGCGATGAAATAATTTTAATAAAATGGACTTCTTTTGTGTAATTTTTTTTTAAAAGAATTTATGAAAACATCAAAAATTTTACTACAGATTTCCGTTTGAGCAATAACTTACTGATATCTCTTAGAACTTATACGACATATTTTAGCATTGGTTTAATTAGGCGATCAATTGTCACTTAATAAATGTAAATTATTTGAGCTTAATTAGCAAAATTAGATTTCTAGCATTTAATGAAATCAATGGATTTAAGTTGGGCAAATTCATACATGCGAAAAGAAAAAAAAAGTATCCCTTTTCTACGACTGTTGGATGAGTATAGAAATCCAGAGGATACGTCATTGTAAAGGTGAATATTTTGTTTATAATTCAGCATTTCCTCTATAAAGTTGATTACTTCCGGCAATATTGATGTTAACGTTAGTGATATGGATAATTTAGCAATCTTATGAAATTCTTATATGCATTGAGGTGGGAGTTGTTCTGATGATCGAACACGACGACTCATAGATTCCCGATCCACTTTGAGAGGATTCACAAGCGCTCTAAATGTGAGAAACTCTACGAGCATAAAATACCAAGCATTGAACATAGATAAGCATATTCAAAAAGAACACAAGTAATATATTGAATGTAATAATTTTGCACTGCAAAGGTTTGTCGAAAATAATAGCACAAGATAGACATTGAATATTTATCTGCCTAGTTCGGTAGCACTCTCCTTCTTGCAGAAACGCATCGATAAATGATGTGTTACTTAGGAGAGCTGAAGTTAACGACGTGAAGCTTTGGGCGGGGTTCTCTCAGATGTTGAACAACATGACGGTCTTTGGATGATTCTTGAAGCAGTCATCATCAATACTGAAAATCACCCCGGGGGTCGCCTGACCTTCTCGACCTTAGACTTGACATTTTGGTCACACTACATGAACTATTCAAAACTATGCCGCTTGAACCTATGTTGCTTAGAAAATTTATTCCACAGGTTTGGTACTCAAAGTTGCATGATATTTCCTAAGCTCATACTCCAAAAAAGCAATTTAAAACCATCAAATATATTTCCAATGAAATCCATTCGGAGGTTAAATTTTCATATAAAGTGATATTTATATATAGGGCTATTGCAGACTGAAAAATTTTTAAATGATTTCACGAAAAAAATGATAACCTCATTGAAACATTTTTTATATTGCATTTCAATAAAAATGTTTGCATTTAAAGTTTTTAAAGTTGCAGCATTTGCCTATTTTCATATGGACATAACACTAAAACAGTTGAAAAAAAATTATGGGAATATATCATAAAATTTGTCATATACATTAGATATGCAAATGCTCTCTGACGTTTAGTTTTAAAAACTAAACTTTCAGCAATCGACTTAAATAATCTGATAGTCAACAAAATCATCGATAGAAAATTCAACTCTCTATTGTTGTACCTCATCTCTATTCCAATTAAAGGGAAATTTGTCATATATTTCGGCAGAACATATAAATTTCATACATATGAATAGTATTTATGAAATCGTTGGTGGAGCAATTCGATTAGTATGTGTGCCTTCATTTGATGTATTTCTTATGGGATTTTGGTTGCAAATATTCGTTGATGGTTGTATATCGGTAACGTTGATAGTTGACGTAGTGCTGCAAATGAATCATCTTTTAAATATTATTAATTATTATTAAGTATATTATTGAATATAATGCTGAAAACTTTTATTCTGCTAATTTCATAACATTATTCCGACTAAATCTCATCGATTTTATATCTTCAACAATCTATTTTCTCAGTGGAAAGTTTGATGCGTTTATTTGCATCTCTTGTTAGAGAAATACTAAAAGAAAACGAGTATGTGAAAGAGTTTTGCAACAAGAATATAAATCTCGAAGAATTGTGAAATTATTTTATATTTTCTTTACTTTCATTCATATTCACATTTTTATTTAAGAGGTAAACGGATTACTTAGTAGTTACGAAATGTTTGATGCTATGAGCATTACATAGAAAGAGTATATCGATGTATAAACTTATACCTAATTAAAGAATCAATATTTAAAATTGTACCTAGATAAAAATTACCTGAAGCGATTACATATCTTAACGAATATATAGATCAAAATGATTATATCAACTCTAAATTCAACTTACAATTTATTTTTGTGAAGAAATAATGAAAACTGATTTCCTTTTCTCATTTATTTCATTCTTTTTTTAGAGTTCCTTTCGTAATTATTCATCATCATCAAACGTATATAATTGTTTGTTTTCGCTATCGTTCAGAATAGAATTGATATTTTCAATGATTTTTTTCCTTTAAAACTCTTTTTTTCTCTTCTTATATTTTATGAGCTTATCATCTGTTATCACTTCGTGAATAGAATCATTCACATATTACTCTAATTAAAGTACTCTCATAGTTCCCATAATCATATGAATGAATATTTCTAAAGGTTTAAAAATGGCACATTAATACCTCTATTTATGATTATCACTATAACATTTCCTAACTTATATGCTTTTCGCCTAAAAACTGACACTCTTATTAGTTAAATGCAAAGCAAATATAGAAAGAAGATTGAATATTTGAAAGCACCTCGTTGTTGGTGGATGTTCATCTCCGATATTTATTGGGTTTTCATAAGCATAAGCTGGAGGTGCTGGATCGTTAGGTGATTCAAAAGGTACGCTATGTTTTTGTGCCTGTTCGTAGGTGGGTGGTGGTGCTTGCATGAAGATATGCGCAAACGATCCACGTATATGATATCTAATCGATCTAGGATCATCTGAAATTGTGCATGATATCTAAATCGTTTAGTTTATTCATTGAATCGGATTAACGTTTAAAAATTTAACTATAGCCGAAGCAAATAGAGAAGAAAAAAACTAAAAAATGAAAGAGGAATATCACTAACATTCGAAGAAATTTCTTTCATTAGTAATCTAAGAGAGTTGACAAACTTTTCGCTTAACAATTTTATTAGTTTAAAAAGATTTTGAAAAAATTGAACTTGGCTTAGTTGTATGTAAAAGTTTGGAATTGTATTATAGAGATTTTTATACAGCTATTTTTAGTTGGTGGTTTTTCAAAAATTAGTATTATTTATGTCATTTCTACCACAAACAATTAACGGTAATCTTGGTCATATTTGAGTGAAAAAAATGCCCGCGTAAATGGGCAATGGTGTACCGATGCTATGATCTACTCACTTCAATAAAATCTTTTTCACAGTCTCTGTGTAAGATTCGGAGGTCGAGTCAAAATATAGCAATTTGAAAAAAGATGCTAAAGAAGAAACGATGGAGATGGCAGCTAATATAGTGAAAACGCTGAAATCTAAGAAGATAGATGGAAACATCTTGAAGTATATTCGATGCAATATGAGTCGCCCAAATATCTAATTATTTTGACTATTACTTAACTATTATTTTAACTATTATTTTAACTATTATTTTAACTAGAGTCGCCCAAATTATTTTAACTATTACTTACCGTCATTTCGAGTATGTGTATGAGTGTTGTGATGGTGTGTTGAAGAAGACGATGATTGAGTTGTGCTAATCACTTGTTGCCTTCGAAATGTACAGAACGTATAAAGTAATCGTATAATGCAAAGGACTAGCGCTAATAGAATAACGGCTGGTGCAAAATAGAGTACAAAAGATTGTGCAAGATCAATCTCTCTATGACAACTTGTACAGGTAAAGAACGAATCGGTGGTCGTTTCGGTTACTTCATTTCGCGGATATAATTCATCGATATTTGAGACATTGTTTTCTGTTGCCGTATTATTCAAATTCGAAGTGCTTGCATAATCGGATATAGATGTTATCGCAGAATAAGCAAACATAGGTCGATCCTTTTCTAAAAATATTGCCCACTAAACCAATATCGAAATAATGCAAAAAAGAGCGCCATCAATAAGCATATCGCTTTCAGATTAATATTCCTTAAATATCTATAGGCACTAAAATTGTTGGCATTCTTTTTGAGATATACTCCATAGTGAAAACAACAAACTATATATTTAATGCATAGCCGTAAATAAAGAGCTATCGATTAAATAAATATAAACGACAGACATGGCTTTGCATAAATTTTCTTCCACAACTGCAATGATGGCATTTCATAGATGGAGAGTGCATTAAAGCGGCTATTTAGAAAAACTTCCGTCAAGGATTTTCTATTTTTGCGCGAATTTTTTTTTCAAAATTTCTATTTTCCAGCTTGCAATTCATTGAGCTATTCAAAAACTAAATTATACTTAGCTATGGTTGTTGATAACTTGTTTATCGCCTTAGGCATTTTTGGCTCTTCTCCAAAGAAGGAAATTTCACCACAATTTTGTAAGAGTGCATTTTCAGATAAGATTCTAGAGCAACGAATCAAGCTTGAATTTGGTATAGACACCTTCTGTGAATCACAGTTTGCCAATTTTATAGTATATGGAAAAGTCCGCCATATAGGTAAGAAAATCTTTTTAGTGGATACGCGCTTTTAATAATATAGATACGATGGATACGAAACGTGCTAATGATTAATCAATATGCGCTTTCATATTTAAGTCCATCAGGGAGGAGCTGGCAGTTGAAGTGTTTGCAAACAATAATAAAACATATGATGTGGGTTTTTTTGATGTGAAAATCGTCATACAACAATATTGAAATAAAAAATTTCCTTTTGAGGAGGATTCGAATAACAGCACAACAAATTTCGTTTAGAAATTTTATGGGTTGACAATAATTTACATAGAATGGCATTAATTATGCTCGAATAAGTGGCGAAAACTCAACGAATTATCGAAGATTATGGGCGTTAAATTTTGCAATTGCAAATTTCGTTGTTGGAAATTTTTCGTTGTTCATAAATTGAAACTGTTGGACAAGTTGACGAACGTTTAAGAAGCTATAATTTGGGAAATCAACTCCATAGCTGGTAAGGAAGTTATCCAATAGTTCAAATTACAACATCCCTCTCCCATCTCCTCCACCTTCCCCACCTCCTTTCAATATGTACATTAGTGCATATTTGTGAAAAAGTGGTGTAAACAAAAATTCTATTGAATTCTGCTCGCCAGAGAATTTTTTTTTTTTTTGATTTAATCTACGTCTCTAAATTATATTTGATAGAAAATCTATTACAATGCTTCTTGAGTAGAAAATAAACTTTTAAAATGAAAAAAAAAGAAGAAAGAACATCATAGAATTTAAATTAAACGTAGCAAATTTATCGAAAAAATAAGAAGTATTCACTATTAAGAGATCATAAGGCAATACTGCATTAAACCAATGCCACAATGATGACTGTATATCATTTAAAAATGCTTCGATTATACCATCACATTCGTTATCAATAATATTTGCTTATCGTATATGAGACGTTATTGTATCATAGACGTCCTATTGATAGAAGATGTGTGCAGCACTCTCGCAGACACGTGTAAACATATGGCAATGCTTTACGTTTGATCGATCGGAAGGTTTCAACGTTTATTGATACACTTTTATTATATGAAGAAACAGTATAACAAATTAGATAGGCTAAGAGGAAAGTATTGAATACTCAATCTTTTGGTCATAAATAACTCCTCTTCTACCGCCCCCCTTTCTTCCCCCCCTCTCCTACTCTTAGAACGGTCTAAAATTGCTTAGATAACCTCTTCGAACGAACTTACCTCTATGTTCTATATTGGCAAGCCATATTGCTCTATATTTTGTACTTTATACTATATAATTTATGCTTTATAGTTAACGTCAACAAATAAAATCTAAGAACACAAATTACGTGATTTTATTTCGAATTTTTTTCATATGAGTCGAAATATTATCACGGTTATCGAAAAAAAAAGCAATATTATATATTTTTGTATACCTTATTATACCGTTATGCACCTTTCTTATATACATTTGTTTACCTTTGTTGCAGTCACAAATTACAGAAAAGAATTTTATGAGTATAAAGGATGAAAAACGAATAAAAGTATGAAAACTTTTTGAAATCATCATAGAAGCAATTCATAACCAAATAATCGTTTCGTAAAGTTGAACTGCCTTAACCTATTAATGGAAGAAAAAATTCTACTGTTAAAGCGCTTTATATAAATACACCTTTCAAGTAAATTTCTTCGTAGAGTTTTTCAGGAAATCACATCTTGATAGCATCGATCTGTGTATATAAGCAATAAGGCTGTTTGTCTGTAGTTTAAAGTTTCTAAGCAGAATGTGCGTGTATTTTTATATGCTTATGAATCTAGATCAGTCTGTTTGTCTATCAGGTAGTTTCATAATCGATCAATCAAAAGAGAGTGATAATTGGGTTCCGGGGACCAAATTTTGTTAAAATTTTTGCATTTGCATTTTTCATACGCTTAGATTAAATCAAAAATAAATTTGCTGGCTAGGAGTTTATAAGAACCGATCGGTTGCACGGGAGAACTCATTATTCCAATATTATTCTTCAATATTTACATAATAGGCCGATTGTGTAGAATGAAATACAAAAAGCACATACCGTTCCAGGCTCTGTGACTTGCTTTACCACTCATTTATTATTGGTAAAAAAATCATATATATACATATGTATATATGCGCTATTAAACGTTTCTGGAAATGACGGTCTTTAGAAAAAATTCCAGAATCTTGGGAAAATATTCTGTTCTGAACAAAGTGTGGATATTCTGGACAAGTTATTTTTTGACTAAAGTATTGCAGGATATATTTGGAAATGCTCTGATTGCCTAATAACCACTTGAGTGATAGGCGAATGTCTTCTAATGCAACACTCAAATAAATTTGCAATCAACTCAATTCGGCACTCACTCAAAGCAATGCAAAATGACAATTATTTGCATGAAATTTTATCAGTGAAGAGGTTTTGCAAATTTCTGCAATAAAAGATTGCTGTATTTTTCTAGAATGCAATACCGAATTGCAAATAAAAGTCGCAACGAATATTGCAAACACAAGAGAAGCGTCACCTATGTTGACTTTCACCGTTCTCAAGTGTTGCTGTGATAGACGAATGCGAACCTAAAAGTGCAGCAATCCGCTCTTTACAATGTTTCATTAATGCACCTGCTAGGAAAAATGCTTTTGCATTCTGTTCACCTGATCGACAATCACTGTCACAACTGACTAAAAAAATTGAAATATTTGACTATCTTGTATTGGCTGATCAGTCCGTTTATACGAATATTCCATGAAGAAACGGTTCTTTTTCGATCTGATATGCGCAAAATGAAAGTCCAAACGGCTTAGAATGTAGATCAATTTTTTTACGCCTTGGAATTTCTAGAACTTTTTCTTGAAGTATTAAGCTTACATGAATGAAGAATACGTAGCAGGTGTTCATTATACTTACAAAATTTCAAAAAATTAGCAGCAGTGGTTGTTAAGTTGAAAATGTTAGGTGAATTAAAAACCACACACACACACATATACAAACATGTGTTTATACGCAGAAACATGACGTCACCGTAGTGAGCTCCTGCGGAGCAAATTTTGCAGATTTGAATAAAAACGAATCGAGAAGCCCATTAGATAGACAGGTACTATAAACATGTATTTTTGATTCCACGAATGAGATCGACCGGTTCCAATGATGTGTTTCAATGTGAATCAGACGAATTCGAAGAACAATGAAATGCGTGCAGAGCGAAATGCCATGGATATATATGAGTTCGACCGGTTACATAAATTCTCTTTAAGAGAATCATTCTTTAGCGCGATTGATGTTTGTATAGAAATTCACATGCACAAATTTTGTAACATTTTAAAATATCTATAAATCCTAGAGATGAAAATTTATGACGATTTTGAATTTGCGAGATTACCATAAGAGATTATAGGTGATTGTAAAGGAGATGAGATAAGATTACGAGGCTATGATTGTCGTAAGATTTGAGTTGATTATATTTTAGGTGTTTTATCTATTATAGCGCTCTAAATTTATTTATTTCATTATTGTGTTTAAGCTATAATCATTTCTATTTTCCTTATAATAATTAAATTATATCGCTATAAACTTCATAACTTATGAATTAAAAGTGCTAGTCGAATAGAGAAACACAAAGCCTCGCATACAAAATGTGTTCATGAACTTGTATGTTTGTTTTGCTCTATCATAGTGAATATTTTTGTTTTGCTTCCGTATTTTATAAAATTTTTTTTTCGCATTTTTTGTTGTACCCATAGTAATCTTCATAATTTTTACACTGCAAAGAGTACATTTTTCATGTATTTTTTTTTTACTTCAATGAATTAGCAAATTCCACAATGATATAATACAGCATTGTATGCATTAAACAATGATCAAATTCGAACAATAATGGCAATAGGTGAATGAAATTCTACGGCGTTGCTTTAAACTCTCTGTGCGAGTCTATTCGATCTGAACAATCCATGTACTTCTATCTGAACACATCAGATCACAGTGACGATGCATAAGAAGCGATAATGAACTCGAGATGATCATGGATTTAAGAGTCGAACCTCAAATGCTGAAAATACCCTTCTATTATTGATTCATATTGTTTAATTAATTCAACTTAGAAAAGCTCATGTAAAGTTTCAAATATTGGATATTAGAAACTTGAAATAAATGTTGATACAAGTAAAGCTTAAACTGAACGGATTAAGAAAGATGAAATGCTCTCTATCCCTCTTTTTTTGACTGAGTTTTTTCATCACAACTATGTTAGTGGCGCTGCCATAATTGATAAATGTTATAAGAGTCATCGCAAAACTTCCTGCAATAGCCGCACCGAATTTGCATCATCGGGCCGATAATATTTGATTATTACAATTTTTGCAGCTTGGGAGTTGATTTTAAACATCAACATATCTTGCAGTAGGTGTCAGGTGGTGTTGTTGGCTTGGAGTTCATATCGGTGCTCTCGAAATAAGAAACAATTGGTTTTGTCGGAGTTCATGGTTTGGAAATGTATTATGGAAAACACAATGAGAAAATTTCAGCCTACTATTGCAGTTGTCATCCTTGAATAGCTTGAAGAAACAACCATCGTGTAGAAGTGCTTCTCGTCTAATTTGCTCTTTGAGATCGGTATCGAATTCCACCGTTTCCCTTCCCCATTCTTGTTGAATTTCCTTTTTAAAAAAAATCCAATTTTAACAAGTATCATAAAGATTCGGTCATCTTAACGAGACTCAAAAAATAACACCTTATGATCGATGATTATACGCTTTGACTTATATTGAAGTACTCCCCTTACAAAATAAATAGACCAAAAATTTCGACCTAAAAATCTTCATCTCCTAGAAAGGGAAAGGCACTGCCATGGCGCTAATTTTTAAAGTCCCATCATCAGACCAACCGCTTTCATAAATTGCCAACGAATAATGCCACGCACAATAATAGGCTCATAATTTAACTGTACCGACCGCTTATGCAAATCTCCCACACAAACTCCGCTTTTTTTTTCCTTTTCTAGATGCGATCCTTTCAATTATATATATAAATTTTTAAATGAAGGAAAGAAATTAATGGACTAGCATGAATGCTTAGTTTAGATAGTTCCACTCTATAGCGCTGATTATACATATGAACGATTGTTTTGACCACTAATATTTTGCTGTCAAAGAGCAAAAATATTGAGGCAAAAAACGAGCAGGACTATATCCGTCTATTGGATGCATGTCTATTAAATGCATCGATCTAAATCCGTAAAATTGAATGGAGCCTTTTCGGCGAAAAAAAGAGACACGGAAACAGAAGATCCTGGATCCGCTTTAATATATATATATATATATATATATATATATAAATGCTCATTTCCTCACTAAGGAACTCTTAAGTAGCAATACGGAAAAATAAAATATTGCTGATTTTCCTTATGGGATCATTTTCTGAAATTACCTAATATGAGATAATAGGCATTATAAAGCTGAAAAAATATGAGCTTTAAGACGAGTCGAAACTCAAATAAATATGCTATCATAGATTTATTGCCATTATTGTTTTTTTAATGAATTTTTGTTTACTATCTGTTGGCAAAAAATTGTTAGAAATTTATTGCGAATAGATAACGAGCGATATCATTTCACTATGAAATTTTAGAATTGAAAATTTATTCATTATAATAATTTTAGAAAATTGAAAAAAAAATGAAAGAGATGCAAAATTCAAGTTGTAAAAATCAACCATCATTATTTTGCTATATCAACTCTTCTCTTAATACCTCCAAGTGAAAATCTTTTTTTAAGTTGATTTCAAAGGTTATAAATGCACTGCAAAAGGCTTAGCATTTCGAAAAACCAGTAATTACTGAAAATGCGATCAAAATTGAGAGTAAATGAGAAAAAAATATTCGCAAAAAAAAATTAGTAAAACGCATCGGCAATCGATTTATTCTATTCGAAATTTCGATTTATTGCAAAAATGATTGAAATACAAATATACGCCATACTCTTTACAACTTGAAAAATTTTGCATAATTATATATAAAAATGCAAAATATGAGATATATTCTCATAATTTACTTACATTATAGAGTTTCTCAACATCGTCGATTTTAACACCATCGTTTTTTGATCGTGAAATTACTGTCCATAGAATAATACGTGCTTTATTTTTCAACAATAATATCTCTGCAATGGAATTTAAAGAATTTTAACTTGAAGAATCGAATTGAATAATTTGACTTTAATTGAAGAATCGATTTAAATAATTTTCTCAAATTTTGGATATTTAGAGGGTGTAGTTTATCTACAATAGGAGATGATTATAAATAACAGAGAAGGCAACAACGTTGTGTAAAGGATTCAGTGAAAATATACTTTGCGTTTATAAGGGACTAAGTGGTTTCAATTTATCAAGCCATCGGAAGATCCTATGCAATTATGAGCATGCTTCATTGTGAATTATATAGAAACCTATAAGAAGGTATTTGATTTTATGGATTTGATAGTATAGTCTGACCACTCAGGCATTATTTCAAATCAGTCGTGATAATATACACGAAGAATTCCCATTCATTTTTCCCGTAATTTTATTTGGAAAAAAATTATTTCAGAACGAAAAAAAATTGAAAAAATGATGAAAAATAATTTTGCTGAAATATTTATATGAAACGATCTTCAAAAGTTGAATTTTTGAAAAATATTCTACCACAAATAATTTTATTTGAACATTCCGTTCAAAATTGAATACGCAGATTTACGCAAAATCGAAGTTGGCCCACTGGATGCATTTAAATACTTATTGTTACTTATTTAAAATAATTCCAGTAAGAGCAAATATAATATGAATAATGCGAACGTTTCTATTCGACGCTTTATAAAATTTGCCGAAAAAAAGGGATAATTTCAAAAAGAAACTCGTTTTTTGCTATCCATTACGTTTCGTTATAAATTTGTCGACCGATCGATGAAACCTGATTCAGTATAGAAAAAAACTTATAGTATCACCAATTATTCTTGGAGAATCGCTTGAAATGTTCTTCGATAGCATTTTGACGTTTGTTATTCAACAGTTCTACTTTACTCGAACTCTGTATTTGATTTCAGTTCGTTGAACATAACGGCTTAAGTTTCTCAATCTTCCCATTAGTTTTTCATGTTCTTGATCCAAGTTTTCAAGTTCAGTTTTCAAGTTTAATTTTCAAGCTCAAGTTTCGTCTTTTTCAACTTTTACTAATGATAGAAAAGTCACGAGTTCTAGAGTATGCAATCGAAAATTCATGAAATTAAAATTTGTTTTTCTGGGCGCTACAAATATAAATGCAACGATCGAATAGATTGAGAAATAATATTGACGTATAAAACAAGTTACATTCCTTGAAAAAAAATTTTCTTTGAGACAAAAAAAAATTTTTTTTTGCGAATTCATTAGTCAAACAATTCAAAATTTTTGAAAGGAGATAAAAATCGATTCGATTCGAACAAGTTAGTGACATAGATAACTTACTGCTATATTGTGCAACACGTTGCCTATATGCTTCTTTTATCGATTTATCTTGTGTTGAGATCCATGATTGGATGCACTGATCAAGCGATCGATTAAATATGCAAATTCCCACTGATTTTTGCCTACATAATGGGCATTTATCGCTGAAGTTAATCGACTCTTCCGCACATAATTCACAAAATGAATGTCCACATCGTAGAATCATTGGCTGCAATATGAATAATTATTAATAGATGATGATTGAGATTCTTCAATATTAATATTCGGCTATTCCACTCATTGCTTGGCAAAGAGGTTAATTTGCTTGGCCATCAATTATAGGTTTCTAGTTCAGTTCCTCTTGAGTTCAAAATTATGCAAGATGCATCTTATAAGATTACATAAATGATATCACTAATCCTAGAAAAGTTGTGACATCAGTAATGAACAATTTAAAGATTTAGCATATATAATATGCTGAAAAATGCTGCTTTCAGTTTGTTTTCTGAAGTAGATGAAGGAACTCGACAAACCAATAAGGCAAAATATGCGTCAAAAATCTTCAAGAAATTTGCATAAGTGGAGATTAATCATTGGAAAATTTACCTTGTCAACCTTTAAAAACATCTATCAAACTATAAAACGTTATATTACTGCAAAGTGCTTAGAAAAGTCAAAGCGAACAAGTAATATTTACTGTCTAGATTCAAAAGTGAAAAAAGTAAACCCGAAAAAAGCACAGAGGTTTTTACCTTAACCATTGTATCGAAGCAAACGCCACATTGCAAATTATCTGAATCCATTAAACACCAATAAGGCTATAATTGCTGCAAAAAAATAACGCACGATAAAATCGAAAATATCACGTTTTGGGTATCTGCCACAATTACATTGGAGTTGAACCCCTAATCGCACCCAATTTCGCATCCGAAATTCGAATCGTCTGTATCGATCGCAATCGAGAATATCGCAAATATATATAAAAGTATTTTATATACATTTGCAAAAACATTGTTAATCGAAGCGCCCTGATTGTGCTGCATAATTTGAACGCTACAGTTTGCGAGAGAAAAAAAGGCAAAGCAATCGCAATTTGTCCACAGAGAGGAAGGACCCATGCTCATCGGTTGAAAAGTATTTGCAAAAAAGTAGAGACAACGTAAAATGAATAAAATATATTTTTTATTGTCATGAAAAAGAAAATTTGCAGATTATTTTTCAAAATTTCCACCAAAAAATTATTATCAATTGAGCAAACATTTAAAAAAATGTTCATTTTAAGCAACGAATATTGCTTCACTATATTTCAATATCAATTAATTTAGACATGTAGGAATTAAAGCATATTTAAATTACTCTTTATTACATTAATATAGATTCTATGCACATATTGTACTTGTAACACTTATAGATGTTTATTGTCAACATAAAATTGAATCGTTCACGTGAATATAAATAGAACAGTTATAATTATTCTGCGATTGCAGCATTGAGTTAAATAATTGATACGAAATGGTGCATATTTGTGCGAATATTTCCGTGTTCATTACAGAGTAAAAATTAATTTGTACTTAGAAAAACGACCGAAAAGGACATAATTATTGTTCAATTAGAACTATATTAAACAAATAGGAAAAGACTTTTTGGACAATAAAGAGGACAAAAGGAAACATAACAAAAATAGTGGAGGGCAATAAACAAAAAAAAAAACAAAAACAAAATAGGAAGTGATACTGGCACGGTATGCGCTTTTTTGCAGAATAAATCAATATTTTACATCATAAGTGTTCAAAAAAGCAACTGAATAACCCTCTTACATGGTTTCTATGTGCTCAAATTGCTGCGAAAATTCTCTGCAAAAAGAAAAAAAAAATCGCTTTTGCATTCACTGGATTAATTGTAGAACAAGGTTATACGCTCAAGTTTTGTGGAACAAACGAATTTTCATATCTAACGAAGAAGATGATCAATCGAAACAGATATGGATACACAGGTCAATATATTATTAAAATTTCAGTCGCTAAGTTTCAGCATTGGAACTTCTAAGAATTTAAATTAATCGCCATAGACAAACAGACAGGCGCTGCCCTTCTTTAAAAAAAAAAAATGTAAAGCGCTTATAAGAATGGGAGGTTGATATATATATCTTAAAGAGGCGCTGAGAAAAAAAAAGAGAGAGAGAAAGCGTAGAATAGAGTGGATACGAGATTTTAAAAAAAATGGTTGAAATAACTGTGACTACTTGAGTATATAGAACTATGAAATTGTGAGCAGTGGGCGAACAATTCAAATGGGAAATAGACGGATGAGTGGGAGAGTATCGAAGCAAATCAGCAGTTAACGAAGTGAATCTCCGATGAGGGTGCATAAAAAAATGAGATGGCAAAGAGAGTGTGAAAGGTGTGGCGATCGTATCGCAAATACACAACAGCCGTTGATTAGATTTTTCAAACATTTATCACTCAACATTCGACTACTACTAAATGACCAAAAAAAAACATGTGAAATTTTGCAGGGGAACACTATTTTGTAGACCAAAAATGGTGACCTCTGTTAAATTATATCACCTGAATTCTATTTCAAGCGGAAACGGGAGAAAAGCCATCTCAGCTATGGTATATTTTTATATATTTCTCTCCGTCTTCCTCTACAAACCATATCTATCTTCACACTATCAGCGTCGATTCACCGATTGCAAATTCATTAAAGGAGTTCATGAAAGTGAGAGTATTGTCGAAAATCATCAAATAATAAACGAAGGTGGCGAGCAAATAGAATTGAAGTAAGTGTTTACTATGGCCACAAAGTGTTGAAATAATTATACTTTATTTAATTAATCGCCCGATTTTTTTCGATACTATAGAAAAAAATGGTTGATTAGATAAACGATATGACGAAAGTTGTAACTGCGAAAGAAAAATAATATATTTATGCAAAAAAAAGTGCACAAATTTTATGCTCATAAGCTGATTTCACTTAATCGAATTCTTTAGATATATCAATCAGACAACAGTAATAGCTTTCCTCCTCTAAGTTTAGAGGAAAACAGCCGTTAATATGAGTCCATCCATGAATGGACATAATATTAGGAGTCACCTTATCTTCAATACTTCAATAATTTCTTAAGTCATCATTCAGATATCAATATTTTCAAGGAATTCATCAGCTTTCTAGTATATTGGTAAATTCTCATTTATTCTCTAAGTTGTAGTCACGTGTAATAATTTCTTAAACGTCAATTTCACACTAACTTTGGCGACACGCCAGTTTTAAAATTTGAATATTTGCCATAAATTTCCACTTCAAATAGATCAGTAAATTAGCTTTACGAATTTTCAATAGGCAAAATTTGCAAGAAAAAATGAGCCACAAGATATGCTCAAAACTGAACGAGGAAGGGGAGAAATGGTCATGAAGGATCCCAATGCAGTATCGCGCAAAAAGCACAGCTCATTCAACATAGTGACAATCAATAACATGCAATTTGCAAATAAGCTGTCATTGTGACCCCATGAGACAAGCAAAGTGGTCACTCACTAATAGCCATCCATCTAGTATTGGTCACTAACCACTAGCACAAGTTGAATAGGGATGGATTGTTGTTGAGAAGTGGGTTGGCCAGCTAGTTGCTACGAGATGGGCGTGCACACTGAGCTAGTCCTAAACGCGTTGGGGATTTCAAAAACTAGATCCTTCTATTTCGGCACTCCCAAAGTTATTTTAAGATTGCACGCACCAGACACACAAAAAAAAATTGTGACCACATTTTTGTTAATGCATTATGCAGATGATCAAAATTTGAGCAATAAACAAACAAACAAACATAGGTACGCATTGCAAAGATTCACAAACAATGCTATCATTTGCCAATACGCCAATGGGAATGAGGCGGTGGGTGAATGAGGGAATGGGGGAGGGGTTTAATTGAGTGCAATACGTTGCCTTAAATTTTCATCCTTCCCTCTACGTTGTTATAAGTCGAAAATCAATTTTTGAAGATGTTGAGAAACAATATACTTGTTATTTTATTCGATTATTCATTCAACATCAATACAAGAGAGAAAATAAATAGCGACAGAAATTGATTATAGAAATAAATCAGTAATAAAAAAATTAAGAAAAATATATAGTATTAAAAGAAAAAATCATAAGCGATCTAGATGGCGTATAGATTCGGTCATATAGTTAGATCGTTTGCTAAGAGACGAGGAGACAAGTGNACAAAATATTTGACAAAAGTGTCCAAATAGGTAATTAACAGATAATTGAATGAGTGAATTAGTGGAATCATTCGTTTCTTTATCGTTCTACTAGAGTAGCTTATCATTCGAAGGTTTAAAAAATGTTTAAAAAATATTTTTAGTTTCCCAATGAAATCATCAACTATTTTCATATATTTACTAATTTTCTTCAAAAATTCTTCTAAGAGAATTTTCATATGATTGTGACAGAGCACCTCAAAGAACACTGGTTGAGAATTTAGATGTTAGATTGTCCTTACATAAACCCATCGAATTACTGTTCGAATTCTACGCTTGTTTCCTTTCTCACAGCAAACATTTCGAACCTTTGATTGCTTTCATGAACACTCCGGCCAGCTGATTGATGATCTAGAAATCCTACTCTTAACTCTCCTCTATGAATTCCACCTCGGTTCCTGCCCACATTCATCCGTTTTAAAAATGAGCTTAAACTACAATGACAAGTTTTTTTTTAAAATGCAAAATTACAATTTGGTTATTTGTATGCGAATGTTGCAAAAGCATCGAAACGCAATAGTTTGTGAATGTGAAAAGAAATTCGTTGAGTGGACACGCTGCTATTGTTTATTGTAGGTGCTCCATATAGCGGTGAACAAACTGAAACTCGTGCACATTGTTGAGTAAACATTATTCGTTGATCGTCGTCACGTTGTTCACTTACGCCCTTTTCTAAATGCAATAAGAACGATAGTCGAACTATGAAAGCTCAAGTTATAACGCTAAAATCTCCAGCACGTTTCAATATCACTTAGATTTGAGGGGCTAGTGACCATAGCATATGACTATAAGAAATGCAACTCGTTCGGACAGAGTAAGGTTCAGTTAGTTACTTCCACAATGAATCTAGAATGAAAGAGATAGATAAATATTCTCGCATATAATTGCAACAAAACAAACACAAAAAAATAGACAAGTTTCTATGTTAAAGTGGTCTGCATTAATGTAAGCATTCTCACAATGCAACTCTAAAATAATCTAACATTCTTGTTGAAATGTATAAGGACTTCAGTATAAAAGCCACTCTTAATGAAGGAATATTTATTCGATTCAAATATCTGAGAGAAATAAAAATTTTTTTTTGGCACTAGCTGAACATATTTTCGGCAAAACGTCGAATAGATAAAATTGAATCGCATGATCGAGAAAAATCTCTCAATAAAAAACGATATTTCTATTTCTTTTTATCGGTCTTTCGCTCTCTTTATTTCGTTAATAACTTTGCACATTTTTTGAAAGTGCATAAGTCCTATAGGGTCCACTTTGAATACTTTAAGTACACTTCTGAACTCCCTTAGTACAATATATGTTACTTGAATAGTTATTTAGGTATATTTTTTTTAAATGAATGGTATTCAAAAAACTGAAAATTTCTGTCAATATAGCAGTGAACATCGAATAATAATTTATTCAAAAAGATATTGGTAAGGATTTTGTCTTCATAATGACGAACGGTTTGAGCTTTGTAGTCTTTTGCTGTCTATCAAGCTTGGCGTTGATCCTTTTCGCCTCGAAAAAACGCCAAAAAAACTGCAAATTTATTGAAAAATTAATTGAAACATGACAAGCTTTAAGGCGATTTTTATTATTATTGAAATTAATTTCATTTATATGAATTCTCTGATTAAATTCCATGAAAATAAACCATTTATTTATTTATTTATTTATTTATTTATTTATTTATTTATTTATTTATTAAATCACCTCTTTATTTGTTTATTTATTTTTAATTATTTTATTGATTCAGGAAAATGAGTAACGGATTCTCTTCATGTCGAATATAATATATTAAAAAAAACACTTTAAATGATATTGTGCAAAAGCGAATAACCCAACGAATGAGAGAAATGATTATCTGTAGATTCACACAATTCTGCAATCGAGAAATTTTTAAAGTGTGAGGGAATTTTTCAAAATGTATTCGCCATCGGTGGCAAGTATTATCAAAGCATGAGATGAATGCTATTTTTAAGCCAATAAATTTGCACCTTTCCATAGCAGCTTTAGTGCTTTCTAGTTCCTTTTGTATTGAAACATCCATTCCTTCGAGACCCATTTCACGGTGTAACGATACAGCCATCAGTAGAAACTTTTGTGCTTCTAATCGTTCAGAATGCTGAACAAACAAAAAATTTTTCAAGAAATTCCCGCACAAATGGTGACCTTAATTCATAGAACAGCAAAGCTAAAAGGAGGGAGATGGAGAAGTGAAAATTACATTCTCATATCTAGCAATTCCTACTTTCTGCACGATCTCCTAATGTGCTTCAAGGCCAAATAATCACACCGTAACTTTCAATAATCGAGCAATCAGTCTCATCTACTGGCCTCATCGTTCGAGTTGTATCCCACACAACGCAGCAATAGTTTTTTATTTCTTTGTGTTATTAAATGCCCAAAGTTGAGAGATCTCAAGACCCAGAAAGTGGAGTTGAGATGGGTTAAGTTTCAGATTTGATACCTTTAAAAGAATGATAAAATCGATGCTAAAGATAACAGCAAGAACGACGAATATACAGCCGGCTGTAATGATCCCATATGGAACGAATTTCACTTGTGTACATATATCAAATATTTGTTTTTTAATCTGTAAATAAATTCAAAAACATTTATTTTTATGTTAAATGAATAAATTTTACAAATTTTGTAACTCATCTGCACATTTCGCCAATATATATCGCTTCACCTATGTCAGGCTTTCGTTAAAAATAGCCGAAACTTCTTCTATACATTTCACCAAAGCCTATACTTCTATTTATTTGGTTTTATACGTTGCTTCTACTTGCATAATCTATAGCCTTTTATGAATTTCTCAACGATACCTTAAACCTTATTAATATTTGTTGCTTTTTTTTAAACATTGATTTTTTAAAATCTTTTTTATGGCTAATTGCTAAGTGAATTTTCGAATACTTCAGTAGCAGACTAAGTAGTAAAGCTCTACTTTAACAGCTCTTAATACCACTTAGCAATTTCAAAAAGACACTCCATAGAAGTGATAAGTTCAGTGGGACTTATCCTTACCTGGGAAAATTTTCTGGAATTTCTGAAAAAAGATTACTGGGGTACCTTCACCACAAGAGGGGTATTTATTTATTTATTTAAAATGGAAGCAAAAACTGAATTAGAAAGAATAGGAATGTTGAGTTGATTGTGGATGATCACCTCATCACCATCAAAATCTGCTACATAAAGGTGGCATATTTCCGTCCAGAAAAGACCGATCTCTACTGCACTCGATAAGTAACCCTGAAAAAGAATATTTGTTGAATATTACTTCCAGCTGATATAAGCCTTCAAGGTAGAGATAATAAAACCTTTGCAATATTGTACTCTTCATTCGGAGGATCAGTACTGCTCATTGTTGATAAATTTAATCATAGACAACAATACTATTAATAGTAAATGATATACATAGAATGCGACACGACGTCTATTGCCTTACCAAAAATATTTCCTGTCACTCTCGACAGATGCACTAGGAGGCATGCTTGGAGATGTACGATCATAGCCGCGACAATTTGCCAATTTCTTTTAATACTCATGCTCGTTCGATTGTATATATCAATTTTTTTTTACTCATTCAACTCGTGTTTTCAACTCGGATATAGCTTTATAACCGCAGAATATCAATATTAACAAACGTGGTTGTCTGTGAGTCGTTTGTGAAAAATGAGACCATCCTTGTTTTCCGACTTAGGTTTAGGCATTCCGGTTCCAGCTCGATTTCGGTGCGAATCCGGTCCGATTACTTACTTGGTACCGATTCATGCCTGTTTTAGACAATTATTCGAGTTAGGTTACGAGGGAAATGCTCACCTCAACAACAGAAAAGACAATGAAAAGAGCAATTTCAACAATATCGAGCATTGCCTCTTCCATAAAATCATCTCCTTGGAATGAACATCGGAAACACATTATCGATATGAGTATAGGAAATGCGAGCAACAAACATCCCGAAATGACAAATCTGCAATCTATGTATTTATTATCATCCATATCATCTATTATGCGCTAGTGTACCAATAAGAGCAACACGTTCATAGTAACCTAGAAATGTTGCAAGTGAGGACTGAGAGGATTGAGAGGGTGGGGAAGTTGGGGAGGTGGAGGAGGGGGGATGGGGGCAGCCCAATAGGTTATTAATTGGCAGTCGGAGGGATGAGAAAAGTTTTTGGCCGTTTATGGTATGCGGAATAATACTGATCTTCTAGATGAGGCGCCGATCTCATATCTGCACTCCATACCCAACAATTAGTTAATTCGACGGCTGTGGAATGCTCGATATTAGATCGATATCTCCTCTATAAGACAGATCAAATGTGCTCACGAAATTTATCCAAGTTTATAATGTGATACTATAGATAATATAATGGAGATGAATGTTTTTAAAAAATTCGCTTAATGAGTTGAAAAATTTTGGGCAACATTTCAAGTTATACTGCTACTGAATATTCATTTAAACAGAATAAATTATTCCTCACTAACTGATGTATTTCACAGTTGCTTTTACTAATATGCATTCGAATTTTATCGAGAATTTTATTTTTTATTATTTTTGTACTCTAAATTTAGGATTGATTTTGTAAGTGGAACTTTTAAATGTTTTGTCTCAATAACGATCACCCAATTTATTGAGTTCCAAAAAATTTTATTCATAAATTCTTGCTTATAAGTTGAACTAAAATAAAAATATTGACAAAATGAAGAGGACAACGAACTTTTGACCATTTAACGGATAGCGTATACTTTCAGCTCTTTCAGATTCATAGAGTTTCTTTTGAAGTTGTTCATTTGTGCTATTTAATGTTCTATAATAGGATGATTGTGAGATAATACTATTGATGAATTCGGTTTCTTCTACCCACCACAATGGATCTGCCGGGCATGTCTCGATGATCATTCTCTTTAACGATTTCCATTCACTTACTAAAAAATATTCGTATTTTTCATTGGAAATATCGTGTTATAATCGATGTCAAAAGCCATTGGTGCTATTTATAACACCATAAAGTTGTTTTTAACACAATAAAATCATTTTTAATACAACAAGATGATTCTTAACATATTCTTCGTATCGCTGCCAATGACATAATGAAACCGCTTAGACATCGATGTACTTATAGTACGGTCTAGCTTCAAATATCCGTAAGTTATTGTAGGTCGTTACTAGATATGACAAGAGAGCAGAGAGATTTAAAATACCTATTGAAGGATAGTTTTCAATTATCAAATGGAAATAGTATATTTATAATAATTTCTACGACAGCAATAATAAGTGTTGATTCATTAAATTTTTTGAATAAATATAACAAACTATTGGTGGTATAGAGTTCGCTGTACTCGAGATAAACACAAGGAAAAAATATCATTATTGCCCATGCAGTTATTAATAAAGCCATTGCTGAGAGTCGTAGAAGTGTGAATTGAAAACATGTGGGGAAACAACCGAGCTTCTGTAGAACAACATTATTCAATGTTTCATCATCTGAAATAGCGAGGCAATATTCACTGTTCAACTAATAAAACACCCATATCAAATATTGTTGAACTCTTCGTTTGTGTGTATAAAAATTTTTTCGTTGCTAAAGAAATCTGCATACTTTAAAGCATAAATTCTATTCACATTTCATAAATATTTCTATAAATGAATATTTTTCACTTTGAGAAATAATAATATCTGTAACACAATCATAGACAAAAATTAAAAGTTTCACCTCAAAGAGTTTTCAAATATTTTTGGATTTTTATTGGAAGAAAATAACGATTGAATTAGAGACATATCTCAGCTATCTATGATTTATACTTTACTATTAATTTTGCGAGAAAAAAAATTTATTTCATTGTATTTTTATCGTTGCTTAGAAGTAACATTTTTTTTGCCCACAATTTTCAATAGTTTATGAAAATAAATAAAGATATAGCCAGAATATTTTTTGTTAATATCGATGACGAATTTTGAAAATGCGTCAGATCTTTTTCTTTGCGAACGTCATTACAAATCTCTAAGCGAGAAGGCAAATCATTTGTGTTTAGGTTATTATTTACTTTATTTTATCATCACAATAAATGCAAATAATCTATATTCTCTTTATGTTGTTTGCGCAATCAAATTTAATTGCTTTTTTTTCAATTTTGCAGCAGCATAGCATCGTCTGATTGTAAATACGTTGCGACAAATGCGCCAAAATAGCGAATAAATTGACCCTTCTCAGCCGGAGATTTTTTTTAAAAGGAAAACCAATTTTCTTTAGCACTTTCCAAATTTGATTCCTCATTAATAGTTGAAATTATTATCTATCAAGTCCCTTAAAAATATTGGTCAACGCAGTGGATCTTGCTACTGTATGATATGCGTAATTTGCTGTTATTATTATGAGTACCGATAATAGATGTAAATATGTGGATATTTACGTTTTTTGCTTCTAAAATCGTTGAATATTCACAGCGAACAACTATCATTCCGTTTTTAGGTTAGATAAAATTGTTGAGTGTAATATTTCTAAAATAATGAAAACTATTCTAACAACTAGAGAGGAGAAGGATAGTGGTGGGATGAGAGTATAGAATATGGGGAAAGAGGAAGTAAATAAAGTTAAAATTTTACGTGTTGCAACTTCTTGTATCGATTGAATATCGAATATTTCGGCTCCAGTTGGAAGAGCTTGAGAGCCATTATTACCATTATTCGGCGCTACGGTCGGTTTACTATGTTGTACTGTCGACAACAACAATCGATCATCTAATCCCAGTGAATCTGTAAATAATTGCTTTCAACGAGTTGATAATAAAGTGTTTAAAAATCCTCGAATAAAAAATGGGATATAAGAAATAATAATATTATATACTTGATGGTTAAAGCGTTATGCTTCACTAGCTGACCTAAATATTGCTAATAGATAAGTAAGGAAACTTGAAAAAAGCGTTTACCTTCTTGTGTCGATTGAATGAGAGGCGATGGGGTCTTACGTTCAATAACTTGTCGCGGTCCTGAAAAAATAAAGCAGATATTATAGTTGTATGATTTAGAATAAAATCAATCAATGCTTTCATATGTTTAAGCATGCAAATTTCTATGCATAAAAATTTCGAATAAAAATTCAAGACGAACAACTCGCAAATGGGATGAACTATGCACTATCAATGCTGAAAAGATTTATAAATAGCAATTGAATGAATTGGATTTTTTAAATTCAAATTCAACAATCATTGAATTAATTAATCTGCACTGTTTTGATGTAAATAGAAACCATATCCTCTGCAGATCAATCAAACGTTTTATCCCATCCTTCATGTATATCGTCAAGGTGGATTGGACTTGTAATGTGTCGAATGATTACTGCTATCAGTGAACTTTACTTTCAGGAAAGCAATAATAGGGGTTGCGATTGAGCGATAGCTAGTAGGGAGACTGACAAACTTGGCTTTCAGGATGGAGGAATTTGGTTCGGTTCAAATTTAGGCCGGACGCCCAATTATGCAAATATGGTCTAAATTCCTTCGTCCCATAATTTTCACAAAAATCTAGCACCTCGGCATTTTACATTGCATATGACCAAATCTTGAACTGAACAAGATCACAAGGAACATTACAACGCAAATAAGATCAAATTTGGAGCACAAAATTTGCTTGAAATGATCTTATTTCAATCGTTTGCTAATGTTAACTTTAATAATTCGCTCTCTTTTTCTCCTCTCAAACGTTGAGGAACCGGTAGAATGAGACTTTCGTCTATTATAAACTCTATATGCTATAGGTNCCCAACTTAAAATCTCACAATTTTCGATATATAACGATCAGGGCATCCGAAGATTATTGCTTCGTATCCAAACATCCACTATCTTAAAGGCGATATCCTCAACTGCACTTATTAGCAAGAAGCCGTAGGCAATCCTACCTTGTGTATCACTCAGATCCTCGTTCCATCGGCCACTAGACGACGAATTACCACCATTCATTTTCACAAAAATATCAATGATTCTTCTTGACGAGAAAGTTGTATTTATACTTATCACCACTTTTCAATTTGCATATTAATATCTTTAGGTAATTTCTTTCCAACTTCATAGCAACAGTGTTCGGCACTGGTGGCAGTTTCTTTAGAAATTTATTTGCATACGTAATTAGATTCGATCTAATCGTTTAGCACCATAATTGAGCAAACATTGACTTTCATCCTGTGGCGGCATGGATTCTATTGAAATATTCAAATGAATTTGTAAAGGAGGCAAACTCCGGAGTCATCATCGCCTATCGTATCCCACAACAAGCCTATAATATTCAAAATTAAAAACGCTGAAGTTTCTTATGAAGCTACCTTTCCAAGAATCATTTCTTAAATCTAGGGCTCACTATATTTAGGTTTTTTTGGAAGGCTATAACACAATTGCGGTAGCCACTTGGGATTGAAATAAAAACTTATGATGAAAGACGAAAGGATTAAAGTCGGGGAAGGGGAGGGGAAATCTCGGGGGACGGTGTCGAAAGGAATGCGCCGTTTTTGTGGTAAAAAGTGGCCAAATATATTAAGATCTTTACTATTACTACATGGTTATTCTGCGGCTACTTTAAGTCTTATTACTACTCGACTTAATGCGATTCGTGTAGGAATTTCTTCCGTATTATTTCTGCCTCAGGCAACTAAGTAGATAGATAAGTGGCATAGGTGGACAACTGCAGCTAAAGTTTTTCGCTAACATCAACTTGGACGTAAAAGCTATAACAGTCACTTATTTGATATTTGAATTGTTTCCTGTTTTTCTCTTTGATTTTGTTTGTCTATTTGATATTACCTCTCTAGATGTGTGGAAAATCCACTTGAATCCACAAATTATTAGTTTTTACAATATTCCCCTCTACTTTGATACGACTATTCTCGAAAATATAATAATCGTCTATGTTCGCCCATACCTGTATCCATCTTTCCGCTTATTTACTCACCTTTAAGTGGTCTACATGCCCTCATATTTGCCTACTGAATTAGCGCTGAACTTGTTGTGCTGCTCTTAAATTGCCTTAGCGGAGAAATTTGCATGTCTAATAAGATTACTTAATCATCAATTTAGCTAACAAATAAATCTTCATATTTTTATAAGATATTGGTCGACCGGGTCATTCATTTAGTTCTACGTTATTTTAAGTCCCCCTAATATCTTATAATCAATACAATCACATATATATTCTTGAAGTGTTCAATTTCATTGATAGCACATATTGAATTTGAAATCATTAAAGTAATAATTAAATTACGTAATGAATTTACAACTAAGAACTCGTTTATTACTTGTTTTATATGCTATTAGGATAGGCGAAGCAACTCATCATTCTTTGATTGCCGTTGCAATTGTCAGTTGGTTTCTTCATCGTTGCGCCATTGTAATATTGTTCGTATTTTGTGCACATTCTTAATCACTTATAAACAATCTTTACACTCAACAACGAATATATCGAAATGTTTAGCGTATTATTGATGAAAATTTCATTGCAAAAACTTTACGCTATGCGTAATTTCACGTATCATTTAAGGTGTTTAAAATATGTGATAAAGAAGAAATTTGAATAAAATTAATCCATCTGAATAAATTTACATATTGAAATATTGCTCTCATTAATACTTTCGAATTACGTTGATTTATATTTTTTTGAATATTAGAAGGGCAATTGTTGAGAAATTTTCTACTGTGATGCTAAAACATTTATGAAGGCATTTGTGTTGAATTGATGAAAAATTCACCTAACAATGGCGCACTTTTTTTTTGCGTAGCAATTGTTTCAGATATATTCAATTTAGAGTTGCAACAAAAAGAGAGATTAAAAAAAATTTTTTTTTGATCTCTTTAGGCATCGACGATTTTATCGATTATTGCCTACTCTCGATTCTTCAATCACTTCGATCGTTGATTTTTTTGCAAGAAGCAGGTGATCTTCGGTTTAGATCTGAGCGAATTTACGATCGATTAAGAAAGAGTACAGCGTTCTTTTTCGTACAGATTGGAGAGTGATGAAAAAACTTGTAAATTATTAAGTTTTTAGAGACACCCCTCAGAGAATCTCCTCATTGTTTTGTTGGGTATTAGTTTTGAACATATGAAAAGCAACTGCTACTATACGTTGTGAGGCAGAAAATTTTTGGATACCGTATCGAACTTTTAGAACCCCATCGTTTTGAGGTCATTATTGATTTCCGGTAACTGTTTTTTTTAGTTGCATAAAATATAGTCTTGTACTCATTTTTGGCTTTAAGTAAATTTGCTATTGCATAATAATGAAAGTGTTTCTAAATTAATCTAGTGAGGCTTTTAGAATAATTCAAATGAAATAATATTGTTTGAAAATATCACGATTACACCTTGATGCAGTATTTGCTTAGAGGAAAATGCAATTGCATTTTCTTGCAAATATATTGCATTTCCGCAAAAAATATATATACTTTTGCCATAATTGATATTATTACGATAACTTTGCATTTCTTTCGACATTTTTGCAGTGCCATTGCAATTTTTTCCCATCATAATATGACAAGTTTATGATAATATTGCAATTTTCGATTCTAATATTGTATTTGCAGCTCAATTCCGTGATACTAATAAGTGCGTCCGTTGGCAATACGATCGGATTATAGTTGAGATGATTTGCTGATTTGCTTAGTTGGTTGATTCATAGGTGATCGATGCAATGTCGTGCTCTATGTCACGTGAACATTATTTGACAAACGGATTTCGCAATAATTTCCAAGTTTCAGTCGACGATTGTATTTCGTAGTTTCACATCGTACGCTAATCATTTGATGAAATTGCAAATCGTTCACGTGATTTATTGCAATGATAATGCCTTTTGCATATTTTGCAATCCGTACACTCTTCGATTTCATTATGCAAACAGTGAGAAAAATTTACGCTCTCTTATCGCCATTTCGATGCGATAGAAAATCGCCATGCAGTCTGTTTAGTTGTTACACTTTGCAGCTTATCACCGCCTTATTAGTTTTCCCTCCTCTGCCACCTCCTGCTCCCTCCTCTCTGCCTCTCCGTACCTCACGCGTTTGTCACCCCCCGATCCTTGGGGGAGAGGGGCAGGTTTTGCTGTAATATAAAAGCATCGCTGATCTTTTCCCGTGATATGCGCGGAATTGAAATATTCTTGAAAGCTCCAATCCTATTCGTTATTCCCTCTCAAAATTCACCTCTAGGAGTTGCTAATCACCGGAGTACGTCCTTAAGGATTAATGACGATAGCCGAAAAATCCCAAATGACGTATCAGTGGTCTTTATAGATCAACTAAAAACTTCAAGGCTTATCATCGAAGGTATTCGCTATTTATGAATGCGTTTTACGCTTTGTATTATACATAAATAGAGCAAACTTTTTCCTCGTTTAAAGGTTGCTAGTTTTGATTGAATTTTTAATAGAAATTTCATAATTACAATTGAAACGTCAAAATGCTAAGATTAAATTAATTAAGCATTAAAAAACAAGAGAATTACTATTACCTACTCAAGTGCAAATATAATGAAATAAAGCTGCAAAATTTGCTGAACGTTTATTGCAATTGATTTTTTTCTTTTTCGATATACGTAAACATCAAACGTTACGTTTAGTGGGATTGCTGTATTGTTACCTGTGATGTCGCACCTGTTATATTCCTCTCTGGAGTGTTCGCTTACGATCGATTTTTGTTTTTATTAGGCTGTACTTTTTTAAAGTTAAGCTGTACTTGTAATCTGATTTAAGTTATCATATCAATTTATCACCACATTATTTGATTTGATAATTCCTTTATAGAGCTGATAGTAATTATTCTATAAAATCGCAATTATTGGTAAGTGATTATGCAAACCGGTCAGCTAGGTGGATGACCACTCGTTTGTAATCGTACTAAATAAGTGACCATATTAGTCGGATGGTCAAGCGGTTAAGGCGGCGGTCATTGGATGAAGTTTTAATTATCTTTTAGCAAGGCAGTTAACAATTCTCACCTGATGAGTACTATTGTAATTCACTGTGCCAACAATTGGCCTCAGACACACGGACACGCAGACAGACAAACAGACAGTGCATTAATTATTATGTTAATATATATATATATATATATATATATATATGGCATGTGCTCCGATTTTATGACAGACGTTCCTTAGGCTGTTTGCAGCCTCCATGTGCTGCCGCCCCTCATTCTGTTCTCTCTTTAATTTTTTCCTCATGGTTTTATATCATCAAGTGATTACAGCATCATCAGACCTCTAAGTCCCTCACAAACACTCCGTATATATTAATTAAGATCCCTGAAGTTTCACAATATAAAATAAACTTGCAGCATTAATACTATGAGGAAACTTCTGCAATGATTTTGTAAGCATCGGCAAGATTTCCTCAATGCTTCAAGCGGAAATTTTTCAAATCACAAAAACTCGAACATTTTGACGAGAAGATCAAATGTTGATAAGCATCGTCATTCAATGTGCGTTCGTTCTCATCGTGACGTATAGCATCACACCATCAGTGTTTTTCGAAAGTATATTGCGGATGGCTGTGATTCCCACTTCGTTTTTTTTCGCTAACTGTATCCTCAACAAGTTTCATCTATTCCCACAATTACTGTAATTTTACAGTAGTATCGAACTGATCCTACTTATATTGTATCATTATTGCATTTATTCACTGAAATAATCTACTTTTGCGTTACTAGATCCTATTATTTTGATTGTAATTATTTATTGGTAAGTAATCTTTATAGAGTAGAAATAATACAACAACTCGAATTTACCCATCATCGCAATCACTAAGACAATCATTTCATCATAACTTATGTTTTACGTTCTACTTCAAGAGATGAAGGGTCGGGGGTAGGGGAAGATATTGGGAAGAGGGAGGGGGGGAGAGGGGGAGAGTGCTGCTAAAATGAAGAAATTGCGATTAGCAGTTTTGGTGGCAAGTAATAAATTAAACATTTTAAAAACAAATTAGCGAACTGATATATCCCTTACTTGACCGTTAAAATTGTCGAAACTGATATATCCCTGAAAAACGTCATCTGAAAGCGATTACTGATGGTCAACCAAGAAATTTCGAGCATTTTTCGATACGGTACGCCACGTTTCTAATGCGGGACTACGTGTTGCACATTATCAAATCTCTATAAGATAACAAAATTAGTGCTCTTGCTTTTATTAAAATGTAAATTTAGGTGAAGGCTTCAAAAAAAACGACAAAGAATTTGAGGTGATAAATATGACCATAAAAGAGGCTGTACCGGAAGTTTCTTGAATTGGTTAAATATTTTATGATTTATGGTTGTTTCTTTTTATTACAAAAATTGATTGAGTTATTGTGAGAAACCATTGTGAGAAACTTATAAGATGAAGTTCGCCGAAATGAAAACTCATCGAACTATTTCCAATAAAGGCGCGATAATTTTTTTTTCAATTTTTAGTCGTTGTCAATCTTTTTTGCTACATTTTTTTCCTAGTTCGTTTGTCGGCCTAATCAATCTAGAAACATTTTATAACACACATTTTTTGCAACATTTTATGACACACATTTTTTGCAACATTTTATAACACACGTTTTTTGCAACATTTTATAACACACATTTTTTGCAACATTTTATAACACACATTTTTTGCAACATTTTATAACACACATTTTTTGCAACATTT
>QEWY01001940.1:741400-801072 GCA_006503575.1 Baylisascaris schroederi
CCCCCCCCCCCCCCTCTTTTTTTCACTTGCTCCCTCTATCCTTTCCTATATTGCCCTTGAAGGGGAAGGGGTTTCAGTGGAATTAAGTTGCCTCCTTTCACGTTAGGCGACAGCTTAAGCACTTAAAATATAGAGGGTTTATTATATGCAATTCATTCTTGTTCTAGAGAATAAGATATGAATTGTATTTATAGATTTACTTAACTATTCGAGTGCTTTCAGTTCTGCACCATCGAAGAGACAGTTTTTCAGTAATTTTATTTAGGTATCACCAAGTGAAGAACCAAATAAAGTCCTATTTCTTTAGAATTTTTACATCTTTTGAAATCAGCTATTTTCCCCCTTCTCCCGAAGAAAAATGTCGATCATTGCAGAACGTTAGTCACATCAATGTTATAATTTAATTTCTAAGATGTGATGATTCATTCTTTATTGGCAAATTTTATTGCAAAGTTTTTTCTATGTATATCTAAACATATCAAACGTCAATATGTCCAATTTTTTCACTTCTTTATATTGAAGGCAAAATGCTGCATTATGAGGCAACAATATTTTTCTATTTTATCGTGGATATAACAAATTTAGTCAGTATAAAAATGATATAGAATTCAATGGAAAGCGAAGTCTTCCGAAGATGGAGAGGTACGAAATCAGTTTGCAGTATTCGAATGGTTAAAACCTTAGCTCATAAAATTTGAGGGGAACATTCGAATGCCATATATGAGAACACCTCTAAGAAAATTCACTTGCCCATTGAAGCATTTCCTTGCATAAAAATGCATTACGTAAGACGCACTCAGTTGTGAAATGTAACATTTGCGCCATTTAGTCGATTGGATCGCCATCCAAGGTCATCTACCGTTCTCAGTGACTCGACGGTATGAGCGAACGCGTTGCATCGAGTTTTCTGCAGCGGAAGCCCATTTTATTTGATCGTACTCTCATAGTCATCGTTTGCGTCCTTGTGAAAACTGCTCGCCTTCAAATTCATCTCAGCGGTTTTTTCTCATATATTCCAAATTCCTTTTTGCATTCGAAGTCCCGGTTTTATGAATTTCCATATTTATTATTACTTTCAAATCGAAGTAAATATTTAGCAAATAAATACGTTGATAATTAAAAAGTCGAATTGGACAAACGAATATATATATATATATATATATATGAGCTAGTTTTCAACTAGGTTGTGCTTAAAACGTTGGTTGAGCACAATCATTCTTTGTCTGTCCCCTGTACGTAGGATCATTCCGCCACCCATCACCAAAATCACTCCTCTCCCCGTCCTCCCATCGTTTTCCTATTGGTGCCAGCCTCTTTATCGTTTGGACTGAAAGCATGAATAAGTAGCAAAAATTTGCTATTAAAAATTTTAATTTAATAATGCGTTGATATTTAACAAACTCAACTCACCTCTTACAGTTTGACTACCGCACAAGCAAAAGTGTATATAAACTTTTGCATGCGAAACCAATGTTTCCCTTCGTCCTGAGAGTGGAAATTGCAAGGCGGACATTTCGACCTGAAGATATTTCGGGTGAAGGTATTTCGCCATCCTCTTAGAGGTGCGAATGCAAGAGGACAAAGGACGCTTGTCTTCCTTAAACCTCCCAATACCACCATTACCTATGAACTGCTCTAAAGAAGTATTACAGCAGAGTATTTGCACTGCTAAACGACAGATATTTTGAACGCTGTGATTTTGGTGTAAGACATTGTTGTCATAGCGCTGCAATATTTGCGATGATCTTCCCTATGTGTTTTCCAGGTTTCGATGCTTTGAAGGCGGCAAATTCAAATCATTATTTTTGCATCGCTTAATTTTGGTATTTATTACAAGTATATTGTGGAATTTGCTCGTAACGGGCTTTAATTCCAATTTTTTTTTTTTTTGTATATTCGCTGGTGCAGTTGGCCTCAATCTTGCCGTCGAATCGAGCCAAGTCTATCATCCTTTGGATGTTAGCCATTATGGGCCAATGTGCTGCTATTTCGATTGCTCATCGACGCAGCAATGTATGTTTAATTTTACAGTCTTTTTTTCCATTTCATTAGATAAGCCGGAAATCAGCCTTTCGTTTGCTAATTGTAGAAACGTTCTTAAAAAGTACTTTTTAATCATTTAATTGACATTTTTTTTGAGATATATGCACACATTTTCAAATAAACGTTGAATTATGTTAACATTCGTTTCCCTTCTTTTCGATTTTGAGCAATTCTACATCCTTCAGAAGCATTATTTATTTATTTATTTATACCTACATTTATATTTATTTATCCATTTATATTTATATTTATATCTATATTTACGTTTATAGTTATTTTTTTATAATAGAGTGCTTAAATAAATGGTGGCGACTGCAAAAAATATGAAATTTCGGATATGTTAAACATAATCTTATAGAGGATATCTTGGCAAGCAATTAGTGGTGAGTTATGGTAGCTACGGTACATGAAATAGTCCATAATGAGTGTTTTTGATGTCCATATGGGATGAACAGAGATACTCGGGAAGTATTGAATCCAAATTGAATTACAGCTGTCTAAATCATCAACGAAAAAGCAACTTCCATCGAATCGCATCATGCATTGAGCACTGACAATATTACGATCGCTGTGTGAAATCGTGAATCTATAGATCCTATCGATTTAGCCAAGGATATATTCTTATGCTCCGGCTGGCAGTAACAGACATCATCTACCAATGATATATCCCTTCGCACTATCGATATCCTTTTGTATATTTCACTTTAAATCTTCGGGCAGATGGCATCTGATACAATTTGTGGCATATCCTCAACTATTTCATTCTTACCAGCTGCCATCTGAAACAGCTTGAAGGCGATAATGCATAATTGCCAGTAATACCAAACAGCTTATTTGTTAGGTTACATAAGGATATACTTTCCTTACCACCCATCAAGAAGGCGTTCATAAAAGTCGATACCCTTCTGTGATAAATCTCCCTTGCAATTCAGGCAACCAGCGGCATCATTTCTCACTCCGAGGATGGCTCCGTTGTATTAGGTACACTGTGCTATAAATATACATCATTTGTTCCCAATGCTTTACCAAATTGCCGCGTTGTAAATTCTCCTAGAATATGAAATTCTTTTATATGCCATAATTTGCCATTCCGAATTTTCCTATATTCACATTGATGTGATTGCCTTTATCATATCACATATAACGGGTAGTTTTTATATAACACACTTTAAAAAAAAAATATATATATATATATATACATATATAAACTTGACTTGGGTGATAAATCTTTTCGAATTTTTAGCAAAAATAAATAGGTTTTTATGTGAAATTTCTTTTGAATTTTCATTTTTACAGGCTGAAAAGATGCAAACTGAAAAGGCGCGTCTAAATGACGTCGCGCTGCCATCTTTAATACCTTTAGTGCCGCATATATATCCTATCCAAAACGATTACGTCATTTCGCGTGAGGTATTGCTTCTTGATATCTTTTTTTTGTTGAATACATTCAGGTGGAAGAGAAGCGTGCATAAAGTTTAGTCCAGGATTTATAGAAATCTATTTTAGACAAGGTTATGACCGAATTTTGGAAAGGGGCAGGGAGGGGTGGCAGTGTAATTTGAAAGTTTTAAATAGTATGTACAAATGAAAACGTGCTGACCACTCGAGAGAGAAATAGATGAATGCTTCAGAGGTTGTGCGAAATGAACTTTCTCAGCGCATGTTTTCCTTCTGCCTTAGTACTTGCTTGTTTTCTCCCATGATCTTGCGAGCAAATATGCCGAATTGAAAGCATTTTGTCGACCAGTTTATCCATGATTTTATTGGCTAGAAATTATGAAGCTATTGATTATTTAGAAAGATTTGTTTCAGATACTCGGTACAGGTATTAGTGGAACGATTCGAGTTGCGTATCGAAAGAAAGATCACCTGAAATGTGCACTTAAGGTTTGACTTCTATGCTTTAAAAAATCCTTACCCATATTCTTTCGCATTTAATTCATATAGTGTGGTTTCCTATCTAAAATGAGAATTGAATGTTTTGCTGAAATATTTAACAATCATTGGTCAGTTGTTCCATTTGAGCAAATAGTAAATATAGATGTGCAAAATACTTCTTGTTCAATGAGTCTTTCTCTTGTATGACAGATGGTTGGTACTTCAACAGCAAGAATTTTGTCATTGTTGAGAGATAGAGAGGGTAAGAAGGAATATTCCGTCTGGAGTCGTTTCATGACCTTCATGCTTCCACCGATATTGTAGGTTCCACCTAAAATTATTGGAATAAAGGGAATCCATTAATTTATGTGAGATGGTAAGATTTTTTATAATAGGCTTATTCCTTCAGGTACTTCCAGATAGACCAGTATCACGTCGTGAAATACAATTACAGTATATTGCCTCTCAACATCCACATGTTGTTCGTATCTTGGATGTCTATGAAAACATTCTACGACAAAGCAAATGCCTTTTTGTTGTTATGGAATATATGGGAGGTGAGTAAAGCTATTCTATCGTATTTCTTTAAATAAAACCCCCCTTCCCTCACATCGTTGAAAGTAATGATGGAGGAGCAGTATTCGTTTCGCATATTGAGTTAATATTTAATTTCCACTCATTTCTTTGATAAGATCTTAGATGCTCGAATTTCGTGTATATTGCACTATTACTGAGGTAACTAGAAACGTTGGCGTATCTGAAGGGACCAGTTTCGCGAACCTTATAGGATTTCCCCAGAAAGTTATATTTTTTGCTGATGTTACCGTCTTTTTCCGGTTATTTCCTAATTTATTGCGAAATTTGAGCTTTGCGATCACATAATTTTTCAACTTGAGGTACCAGAAACTATATAGATATGGAATTTGTTCTGCTATTAATCGAAAATAATAGAGTACTTGCATTATTTTATGGGCATTTATGCAACCCATTGTGGGGATTCTCACACACTGACTCATTTCGAATTAGCATAACGATACGTGCCTTTTCTTTGCTTCTCTATTGCACGTCATCAAACCCGTTCGCTTTTGCGTTCAATTGTGGGCATCCTTCAGAAGCTCTCGGACGTCGGTGCTCGGTTCTTTCGAATTAATGGGTGGGACTTTGTGCCTAGGGGTTTTGGATCCAAGAAGGTGCAGCAAGGTAGGTGCACCGACTTATTTCAAAAAGGTTTGCTGCAAGCCTTTGCAGTGTTGGAGGTCTGAAGCGTACTGGCATTATGCTGCGTCCAAGCGTCTTTACCGTGGATAGTTGTGGTGGGGCGCAAATGTCAATGGCGAATAATTTTCAGGTGGCGCACTATTTGAGCGAATCAAGCGCGGTGATTTGACCGAGCATGAGGCGGCGCGTATCATGCGTGATATTGGCTCAGCGGTCACACATCTTCATTCATTGGGTATCGCTCATCGTGACATCAAACCTGAAAATATGCTCTACTCGTATGTTTAGTTTCATACTCGTTTTCTTAAGTTTATTTGTCGTTAATTTTTGTTCGGTTCATCTCGTTTCAAGCTTTCCAACAGTAAGTTGGCGAACTTCTTGAACGTGGTTGAGCTGCTTGTTTATTAAGGCAAATGTTTAGCAGGGCATATCGAACCGATTGCCAGCAGTGGTCGCCTCCATAAGGTGAGAGGGAGGGGAAAGAGTGATTCTGGTGCAGACAAAAAACCTGAATGAATCACAGGAAAAGTTCTTCCTTCAAAACATTTGAGCGCAAAATCCAGCGTTAGGAGTGCCCTCACCACCAGATTTTCTTCTGCGACGGGCGTCGCTCGATGCTGTGAACCACCGCAAGGAAAAAATAAAGCTTATTGAAAATGAGTGTCAATCATATTGCAGAAATGAAGGAGTGTTGAAACTGGCTGATTTCGGTTTTGCAAAACATAGCGCACAAGGAGAGGAACGACCACTGCAAACCGCATGCTACACACCGTACTATGTGGCACCAGAAGTAAATTGCTTTTTGTATTTCGCTATGCCGGATGGATTTTGCTGAAATTGCGTAGGAGAGGAAGTTGATGTTATTGCTGAATTTATAATAATTTCCTTGAGAAAGTTGGGAGAGGGGAACGAGAGGGAGAGAGGAGCAATACGTCCCAGTTGTATCCAAATATTCATTCAGTCTTTTCAAGTCTTAGAGCTATGGATCTACTCTGTACTTACCTCAGAGCTGCTACAAAGGGGCGGTATTTGTTTTAACTATATTGTTCTTAAAGATTCGATGTGTTCGAGGTAATAAGAGATTTGGTTGGATTTTATTTTATTTAATTAATTAATTTATTTATTTATTTTTTGTATTTTGCGCTTTCGCTCTTTGATTGCATTCATTGCTAAATTTGTTTATTTTGCTTTCAGATCTTGCGTCGTGATCGCTATGATAAGTCATGTGACATGTGGTCACTTGGTGTCGTTATGTATATTTTGTACGTTCGCTATTTTTTGTTCGCTATTTTTCTTTGTCTTTTTGAGTTTGAGAGAAATACCCAAGTGATTATGCTGGGATTTTGTGTATGAATTTTTAAAAGAAATTCAACATTTCGCGCAATCCACAGATGTTGTATATTGTCTTATTCTGAGGATCGAAATGATATCCGTAACGAGTGTGGTTTTTTCGCTTGAATTTCGGTATTTTTGCATTGCATGAGAATGACGAATGGCTATCGTTAATTCGTATGTTCTTCTGCTGTTTGATGAAATTTAATAACACTCAGAATGACTTTTTTTCTGACGAGGTACTTCTGCTTTTCCAAGCTTAAAATCTTATGATATTTCCTTTCGAGGGCTTGAAGGTTTTCTTCATTCTGATGCGTTTATCATATCACTTAGAATACAGATCTTCGGAGTTGTAAATTTCACGGGGCTTTTAAAGGCGTGTTTTTGTAAAGAAGGGAGTTTTATTGTGGCAAGCATCGTGCATTTTTCATAAATCAACAGTGCGCAACTTTTAGGCGTTTTTTTTTTTTTTTTCAAAATCANAGTATTTTGAAATTTGACCTCGAAATTCATTAGCCCAGCGGGGGGTTTAGTTGCCCAAGTCTAAGGTTTATTTATCTAATTTAACGTCGCATCGTAATGATTCGGTAAGCCAAAATGTTTGTGATAAAAGTTGCTCAATTTGATAGCATTCAGTAGATATCGATCGGTGAAAATAAGATATGTGAAGCACTTTTGAAACCATTTTGTAAGAAATAAAATATTTGTTTTTATCAGCTTGTGGATTTTTAAATCGATTTAAAAAAATTTTTGCATTGAATTGACTTAGGTAAACATGAGAAATTGTGATAGTGAAATTCCAGGTTGTGTGGATTAGCTCCGTTCTATTCACGTGGTGATAGTGATTTTTCGGTTGGTATGCGTCGACGCATCAAAAAGGGTTCCTATTCTTTCCCTTCTCCAGAATGGGATCAAATTTCTGAGGAAGGTAATCCTTTTTTCTTTGCATTTGCTAAATTCAAAGTGTTATATTGGTCGCTTATGGCAGTGATCTGTTGAACAACATTAATGAATGAGCAGTATCTGAGCAATTATGGGTGGGATGCAAAAACGTTGGTGCTTGGGGAATAAGGAGGGATGAAGGAGGAGGGGCCTATTTCTATTTTTGTGGACATTGACGATTACTTAAAAGCTCATTTATTATGAGATTGCTTAATATGTCATAAATGGTTACGAATTCTTGGTAAAGTCGGAATGTAGTTCACTCGAGGCGGGAAGGGTTGCTATGACAGTGGGTGGCAATTTTTATTAGTGGGGGGGGGGGGGGGGGGGGGGGGGAGGGGGAGCAGAACTCATCACCCTCACCCTCCCTACTTGATTCGTGCAAAGTGACTTGTCACTTTATTGGGATCGGATACATATTCTGCATGTTTGCAGCTAAATCATTAGTGCGCCGACTATTGGTGACGAATCCAGATCAGCGCTTAACTGCAGACGAGATGATGGAAGATATTTGGATTGTTCGATGGTCACTCGCTCCCAAAACGCCGCTTTATACAAAATCCAACCTCAACGAAGAGGAGCTAATCAGAATCCAGGTTCATTAACTTGTATTTATTTATTTCTGTAAGATCTCAGCACGTCAAATCCACTCTAAGAGGTTTTCACTCTAAGAGGGGCACAATTTCATAGAATATTTAAGTGGGATGAAATTCCTCAAATTTGATGGAAATTTTAACGAAAAAATTGCTGTTTTGATCGTCTCCTGATGATGGTTTTGGGAAGAAGATTCAAGTGTTCACTTAAACCTCTCCTTATGCTTGATAATCGCGTAAACGAACATGAAACGAAATTTTCATCTATTTATGTTTACTGATAGTTGAAACATTATTATGAATTATTAAAGAGATGCAGAAATGTGTCATAGCAGTTGAATCGTCGTTTGTAGAGTGAACAGTTATAATCACATAATTGTAAAGCAATGCTATTATTGTTGTATTTATTTGCAGGAGATGATGGGAATCGAGTTGACGGGTATGCGTGCCGCGAATGAAATTCACATCAAACCGCTAGCCGATTCGAACAATCGGATTCTGGCACGCCGTCGCCAAACACAAGCTAATTCTGAATCAAAAGAGAAGATCAAACACAACGATGGCGTTGTCACTTCTCAATATGACAATGCCAATTGACTTCACTTATTTGCTATCGGTGCCTTAGATATATCAGTGCCTTAGTTGTCTCGCATTTTAAGTGCCTTAGTTTGTCTCAATCACTGCCGTTTAGTACTCTAATGTTCTTCGATATCTCGACCGGTTCATGATCTTTTGCGAAGTTTTCATCTCTATAGATCTTTCTTTCTATGCTTCTCTGCATTCGTTGTTTTGCATTTTCTACAGCATATTCTCTTATTTGCTATATAGTTTCCGTTTGTTCTTTTGGGAAAGAGGGGCAACGCGGAGAGGTAGAAATGAAAGGTGTTTAAAGAAAATGGGATGTAGCTAATCAAAAATAATTGGTGTTTCCTGTATCTCTTTCGGACTTCTTTTATCCGATGAGATAATCTTATCGTTAACTCAACCGAATGTGCTTTTATGTTTGTTACGGATGATTTGCAAATTCAAACACTATCACATTCACTGGGCGTTTTTATTTGATCGTAAATTTAGAGAATATTGATGCTATCGGGCCAAGAGAAGAGAATGTATGGTGTCTTCATTAAGTGAGCATCATTGACTTATGCAGACATGGCTGGCTCTACAGCTTTGTATTTGCTCCATTCGATATTGTTGCACATCCACCCGACCCCAGTCCCCGAACTCAACCGCATCATTCTCTCTCCGTAGTCTCTCGGCTGTAGATTTTAGATCGGTAGGTCTTTCACTGAACTGAACAGGTGTGAGGTCTTACACCGAATTGCACAGGTGTGCCTGCTCTTAAACTTGTAAATTCTTTTGATTTTGACTTGTATGCATCTCATGTTTATTGTGCCTTCTTTAGTAATTTCTATCCGCAATGTTAGCTTATTCTCGAGTTTTATTGTGGTCTTTCCAATCGGTGATATTTATACCCACCGAATCTAGATCAATTTTTGATCGTAAATGAATTCTTTGATTTATTATACTCTAGTTTCTTCATGTTTTTTTATTCGAAGATTTTCTTATGTAATTGAGCATAGCAATTTGGTATCTATATGCAATTATGTTGCAAGCTGCTAACGAAGTCTATTCTTAAAGTATTTTATTCATTACTTCGTTTTTTTGTGTATTTTGTTAATGGAGAAGAACTATAGACTTCATATGTTTATTTTTTATTATAATATAAAGAACAGTATTTCATTAAGACTTAGATTAAATAGAGGACATCTGTTCTCTGGAATATCTTCTTAATTGAAAGGGTTTATCTCGAAATATGGCGATAAGTAGAAGGCTGTATATATCTGTTTAATAGAATTGATTAAAGCAATTTTGATCGTCGGAAACGGCTTTTTCATTTTCGGAATTTTATGCATAATTTTTTTTCTCAATTTATTTCTAGATATTTCGATTTCACCATGACGAGTGGAATGTTAAGTCTCTTATTTATTTAATTTTCATAATTTATGTTGTTTTCATTCGGAATGTTGAGAATTTTTATATAATGAGTTAATTGAACGCGTTTGATAACAAAATATAAGATAATTGTAAATTTGATTTTTTAAATAACAAGAGATTCTAAAAAAGAATAGCTAATGAAATGAATAATGGGCGACTTTCCATAAAAAACCAAATTATCTTACATCGTTTATATGTTCATATTTATATCTATTATTTGTAATATTTGTTTTGCATATTTTCTATTGATATGTTTGTGTGTATATTTGAAGGGAATCAAATAGCGAGTATTGATTGCAAATGGTGCTTTTATTTGTGCTTTTATTAGCATATGCCATATCATCGATCAATGCTCTATTTTGTAATTAATGGAGATTCTTATTGCCATATCGGTCGAGTACACTGCAGTTTGAAAGGTGTTTTACTTAAAAGAAGACTGGAGTGATCTTCTAGTTCTATGCACTTCCGGCTATATTCCCAAATTTCGAAGGACCATAAGTATTAAATGGAGGTCTTAAGCGAGGTTGTGCAGGTATTTGCTGCATAATGCAAGTATTGTGCTGATAGTTGTAATAGGATTTTTTGCAATTGCAATGGCTTGCAGTAAGGTTATTAAATTTCAAAATATTTCAAATCATGAGTCATTTCAAGCGGCCATATTATGAATCATCCGCAAAGGATGGCATTCCATAATGTTTTATGCAAGAAGCAAGAGACACTCTAAAGCTGCTGTTATCGCTGATGGTATTGAAATTCCCATAAGGAAGCAATGTCGTACAATCTTTGAAAGGAGCGAAATTTTGGGCACGTGGAAATTTGCATAATAAACACTAAAAGGTGGCATGAATGCTTGGGGTTTATGAGGTAGGTCGACTTGCTTTGTCGGTCTTATGCTTTATAACTTCAATTATATGAACTACTTCAGCTCACAGCTGTGCTTTCGAAGCATCACTGACACAACAGTGATGATTTCAGGTGTGACATGGGGTCGCAATTATTGCTAAGATTCCGATCGATTACCGGGGATCGTTAAATGGTAATAATTTGCAAAGTGCGAATGTTTCGGTATTTTTCCTCTAATAAAGAAGGAACCTTGGCGGTGCGCTTTGAGAAATATCGATGAAGTGAATGTAGATGCGCCGATAAAATGCAAGCATATCATAACAATATACACAGCTAAATATCGAAGAAAGCGATACTAATTGTTGTCTCAATGTGATAACGATTGATGGAAGAATGTTGAGAGTTTTTTGTTTGCCACAATGAGTGTGTGTTTGTATGTGAGTGTGTCAAAGACAAGACCAAATCAGCGTGTTTACTTTCTACTATTCGTTCTCTATCTATCGCGTAACCAAGTTCGAATATTCTTGCTTAAAATTTTTCGACTATTCAAGTATATCATAAAATTGATTTTATATTCAATATCCTATGGGACAGTGTTTCTCACCAACATCACGAAGAAAACAAAATGTTGGTTATTTTGTAAATTTTTTTTTCCGAATTTCCTATTCTGCATTCTGGAAATATCCTGAATTTTCTGGATTTGAAGGAGATGTGGAAATCGATCAAATTTGGAAAGTATGAAAAAAATTCTGACCATTGATCGCAGTTTTTCCTTTAATTTTTAGATTTTCGATTGTACGTATGTTTTATACGAATACAAATCGCATATGAGTATACAAGCGTTGAAAGTAAAATAATTCCCTCTAGTAATGAAATCTCAGTAAGACGATTCCCCGAACTTCTAGTGTACTGATACAACTGCATCTCAGTGATACAACTATTGCAACTTCTATTCGTGACACAAATAATATAATCACTGCTATTTCCAATTTTAGATCGGTAGGTCTTTCACTGAACTGAACAGGTGTGAGGTCTTACACCGAATTGCACAGGTGTGCCTGCTCTTAAACTTGTAAATTCTTTTGATTTTGACTTGTATGCATCTCATGTTTATTGTGCCTTCTTTAGTAATTTCTATCCGCAATGTTAGCTTATTCTCGAGTTTTATTGTGGTCTTTCCAATCGGTGATATTTATACCCACCGAATCTAGATCAATTTTTGATCGTAAATGAATTCTTTGATTTATTATACTCTAGTTTCTTCATGTTTTTTTATTCGAAGATTTTCTTATGTAATTGAGCATAGCAATTTGGTATCTATATGCAATTATGTTGCAAGCTGCTAACGAAGTCTATTCTTAAAGTATTTTATTCATTACTTCGTTTTTTTGTGTATTTTGTTAATGGAGAAGAACTATAGACTTCATATGTTTATTTTTTATTATAATATAAAGAACAGTATTTCATTAAGACTTAGATTAAATAGAGGACATCTGTTCTCTGGAATATCTTCTTAATTGAAAGGGTTTATCTCGAAATATGGCGATAAGTAGAAGGCTGTATATATCTGTTTAATAGAATTGATTAAAGCAATTTTGATCGTCGGAAACGGCTTTTTCATTTTCGGAATTTTATGCATAATTTTTTTTCTCAATTTATTTCTAGATATTTCGATTTCACCATGACGAGTGGAATGTTAAGTCTCTTATTTATTTAATTTTCATAATTTATGTTGTTTTCATTCGGAATGTTGAGAATTTTTATATAATGAGTTAATTGAACGCGTTTGATAACAAAATATAAGATAATTGTAAATTTGATTTTTTAAATAACAAGAGATTCTAAAAAAGAATAGCTAATGAAATGAATAATGGGCGACTTTCCATAAAAAACCAAATTATCTTACATCGTTTATATGTTCATATTTATATCTATTATTTGTAATATTTGTTTTGCATATTTTCTATTGATATGTTTGTGTGTATATTTGAAGGGAATCAAATAGCGAGTATTGATTGCAAATGGTGCTTTTATTTGTGCTTTTATTAGCATATGCCATATCATCGATCAATGCTCTATTTTGTAATTAATGGAGATTCTTATTGCCATATCGGTCGAGTACACTGCAGTTTGAAAGGTGTTTTACTTAAAAGAAGACTGGAGTGATCTTCTAGTTCTATGCACTTCCGGCTATATTCCCAAATTTCGAAGGACCATAAGTATTAAATGGAGGTCTTAAGCGAGGTTGTGCAGGTATTTGCTGCATAATGCAAGTATTGTGCTGATAGTTGTAATAGGATTTTTTGCAATTGCAATGGCTTGCAGTAAGGTTATTAAATTTCAAAATATTTCAAATCATGAGTCATTTCAAGCGGCCATATTATGAATCATCCGCAAAGGATGGCATTCCATAATGTTTTATGCAAGAAGCAAGAGACACTCTAAAGCTGCTGTTATCGCTGATGGTATTGAAATTCCCATAAGGAAGCAATGTCGTACAATCTTTGAAAGGAGCGAAATTTTGGGCACGTGGAAATTTGCATAATAAACACTAAAAGGTGGCATGAATGCTTGGGGTTTATGAGGTAGGTCGACTTGCTTTGTCGGTCTTATGCTTTATAACTTCAATTATATGAACTACTTCAGCTCACAGCTGTGCTTTCGAAGCATCACTGACACAACAGTGATGATTTCAGGTGTGACATGGGGTCGCAATTATTGCTAAGATTCCGATCGATTACCGGGGATCGTTAAATGGTAATAAATTGCAAAGTGCGAATGTTTCGGTATATTTCCTCAAATAAAGAAAGAACCTTGGCGGTGGGCTTTGAGAAGTATCGATGAGGTGAATGTAGATGTGCTGATAAAATGTAAGCATATCATAACAATATACGCAGCTAAATATCGAAGAAAGCGATACTAATTGTTGTCTCAATGTGATAACGATTGATGGAAGAATGTTGAGAGTTTTTTGTTTGCCACAATGAGTGTGTGTTTGTATGTGAGTGTGTCAAAGACAAGACCAAATCAGCGTGTTTACTTTCTACTATTCGTTCTCTATCTATCGCGTAACCAAGTTCGAATATTCTTGCTTAAAATTTTTCGACTATTCAAGTATATCATAAAATTGATTTTATATTCAATATCCTATGGGACAGTGTTTCTCACCAACATCACGAAGAAAACAAAATGTTGGTTATTTTGTAAATTTTTTTTTCCGAATTTCCTATTCTGCATTCTGGAAATATCCTGAATTTTCTGGATTTGAAGGAGATGTGGAAATCGATCAAATTTGGAAAGTATGAAAAAAATTCTGACCATTGATCGCAGTTTTTCCTTTAATTTTTAGATTTTCGATTGTACGTATGTTTTATACGAATACAAATCGCATATGAGTATACAAGCGTTGAAAGTAAAATAATTCCCTCTAGTAATGAAATCTCAGTAAGACGATTCCCCGAACTTCTAGTGTACTGATACAACTGCATCTCAGTGATACAACTATTGCAACTTCTATTCGTGACACAAATAATATAATCACTGCTATTTCCAGTGCTGATAAAACTACCATCCTATTCGTATTGCTATTATACAGCCTTGATAATTCCAGCGCAGAATTGATGAAAAAAAAACCTTATCCCCACTTCGTTAGCATTTTCAAAGACAAGTTAAACATACAAATATGAATACACTTTTAATAGTGTTTATTAATAGCTTAAATGATAACTCAGTAACTTTTATCACAAAAGTAGTAATTGTTATAGTGAGTCATCATAAGTAACTATCAGAAGTAAAGTGATAGAAGTATGACTTGAAGATTGTGTGTTTAACCGATAGGGTTTCACTTACAGGCACATGAAGCTTACGCATGTCGCTCGGAACATAGCCTACCGTTTAGAAAACTACCTTTACATACGCATTCAATTTTAAAGGATTATGAAATAACTCAAAAGGTACAAGTACAACTTTTTTCTTTCCGAATTTTCCGTTTTCAATTTAGCATTGAGGATATGATCGATTAAAGATGATAAAATCACTCAAAAGTAAAGTTTTGTGTATTTATTATTTCGATCGATATAATCCCGATCATATAGCAGTGGATAACAGCGCATACAATGCATTAGATATTATGCAAAATAGCATAATTCCTAAGCGATTTTTTTACCTTTTTTTTGCATTGACAAGCAAATATAAATTCTAATTTCCATGTGGAAATAGAAAGGAATATAGATTCACATTATAATTCGTCGGTGCCTTTCAGAAACCAATTCCACACTTGCACTCTCAATCGTATGCGTACATATATCTCTTATTCCCTGTTATCTGAGCCGGACTCTGTTGATAAACTCGTTAATTATTCGTTTGATGTATTGTAGATAGTGTTGGTATTTGGATACCCAAACATTTGATGAGCCGCAAAACGATTTAGAGGCATTTGCTTTTCTAAGAACTTAAAGTCGAGACCCCAAAACATAATTCAGGTGCCCTGGAAAATCGAGAACCAGTGGAAATCGATGACAGCTAAAGATCGCAAGTTCTTAAAAGCGGTGCTTTCGGAGTCCCTCAAATAGTGACCTCCAAACATAAATCTTGGGAGCCAAAACTAATTGCAGAACATCGCCGTACCGTTTGATCAAGTAGGAAAAACAAAGGAAGTTTTTCATCAATTTTTGATCTGCTTGTATCGTTCACATGAACCGGTGAGGTAGACAGGTTTTTCCTCCGTATTCAAAGATTGTGGTACTTTTAGGCTGTCAAAACAGAACTATAAGCTGTCCACACATACAACGAGCGGTTGTATGGCTTCGCTAAGTGCTATGCTTAGAAAAATTTGTATTATAGATTACACTATAAGAGGAGTGATTTAAGCCTCAATATTTGCATAGCCATCTTTTGAATGCACACATCTTCATATTACAGGTTATTGGCACGGGTGCTAGTGGACCAATACGGCTAATAAAAAAGAGATGCAATGGTGAAAGATGCGCCTTAAAGGTGGGATTTACTTTCGTTCCACAAAGCGCTACCAAAGGCTACGGCTAAGCTTAGCCACTCTCATTGTCTTCTATCTAAGTGGCTAAATGGTGGCGATCATAATATTAGGCTTGATTTATGGTGTGAAAAGATGATCTGGGGAAGGGAAAAATGGAGCAGCAAAAACTCCTTGAAAAAAAATTTTTTACGTTCCGACAATCTCTCCATCGCGTATGCCAACTGAGCTTGCAACTATAGCCAACATCGCGATGTAGTAAGTTCATCTTTGAAAATGCTGCGAAGACTTTTTGTACTAATTAATAGATAAGTTGGATAGTGCTCCTCATTTCCATTGAGATATTAGAGCTAATTTTTCCTTCTTTCCTACCCTCCCCACCCTCTTCTAAGGTGATGCCTGACGTTACGAGACCTGTCCATTCATTACTTCGGCACTATGACCTGTTGAGGGAAATATTGAAAAGGACATCTCCTGAATTCCTCAAAAACTCTTCCCCCCTCGCCTCGAAAGCTTATTAAATAAACTCACATGGCGATTATAATCAACACGGTTACAGACATTTACAGTAATTCAGCATCAAAGATTACTGTGATTATAATGCAATTGCAGTTATAGAAAATATATCTCCAAATTTATAGGGTTGTGAATTCAGATTCTTCTCGATGGTCGAGCGGCACGTCGTGAGGTTGAGCTACAGTTTCTTGCTTGTCAACATCCTAATGTCGTTCGAATAGTTGATGTCTATGAGAACCTTTTTCGTGATGCTCGTTGCCTTTTTGTGGTAATGGAATATATGTCAGGTAAGGAGTAACCTTTAACGTTAACTATGCCTCAAAAAGTGCCTATGCATACCAACTGATCGTATGCTTAGCATGCTCTTAATTGTTTTACCTTTCTAATATACAATTTGCATCTTTTTTTGCAAATTCTTTTACCCTCTCCTCCAACATTTCATCGTCAAGTCTGTGCTGAAGATCGAGTGCGTATTGAAAAGTTGCTACCCCTCCCTCTCCCGAATTTTGCACCTTCAAAAACAAAATCAGTAGTCATCCAGCTTTGCAAACAAGGTATCCCTACTCTCCCTCCCCACCCCCTCCCCCCGCCCCCAACTATTCTTCCAAATTTTTGAATGAAATTATACCGATGCTGAAAATCAAGCTTCCCAATTTCGTTCTTTTCGGTGTCGCCTGCAGTGTGATCATCTCTGTGTCTTAGTGACAACCGGATACGAAGAATTTTCCTAAGCAATTTTGACGAGTTACGCTTACAAAAGATGCAACAATGGAACATATTTATTACAGGTGGTCAACTTTTGGAGAGAATAAAAATTGGACAGGTTCACGTAAGTGAACGTGATGTTCTACGTATTGTACGTGATTTGTGCTCTGCGATTGCATATATTCACTCATTGGGCATAATACATCGCGACGTAAAACCTGAAAATGTGATGTATTCGTAAGCATTCTCTCATTTTAATTTCTGTTATATTTACGGTCGCTTAAAATGAGTATAATATAATGGCCAAATATTTTGAACAAAAAAAAAGAGGAAAGTATAGGAATTCTGTTACTATGGTTAAAGTAGTTAGAGAAGGGCATCTCAATAGGGAGAGTCATCTAGAACACAAATGAAAGGAACCAATCTTTTCTTCCCCCTTTCCTTTAATTAGCACTGCCTTATACTTATAAACGTGGTTCATGAAACGGTTCATATATAATATACGGTTCATATAATAATATAGTATATAAAGCTAGCCTTTTTTATAGTTTAGAGGAATAGATGGAATCCGAGAAATTTCAATTCAGCAAGTGAAGATGATAAAAAAAAATATATGATGGTTTTCATTGCAAGAAAAATTCATTAATCGTCTACATCTTCAGCGATTTAAGCTGGTTTTTGCTTCACTTGGTACTCATAACCTCCCTCCTTAAGCATATCTGCATATCGTTTTATTTCCTGATGTCCGAGGAGGATTTTATGCTATCATACTTGCCGGTTGAAAGAGTATTTTTCGGCTATCTACCTAAGAGTCGCCTTCATCAAAACCATATGGAATGCATGAAAACCGCTGAAACTCGCATCCCTAATTATTGTCTATTATGTTTATGCTGATTTTTCAATTTTATAACATTGAATTTCAGTAATAAAGGAATGTTGAAGCTTACTGATTTTGGCTTCGCAATAATGGAAAAAGAGCAGCCAAAAGCGACTCCCTCTACTTCGTATTACCTACCAACAGAGGTATTTGCTTTATTACATCGTTTTATATGCTTTATTAATTCTGGGAATGATAGACGCTAATCTTATATCATAGTCTTTTCGGCATCACAATTCACTATCATATTTCATCTCGTTCCTTCTGCTCCCTCTCCGCTTCCATCTCCTTTGATGGTGGAGCAAGTATTTGTAATTTTTCAAACATCAACAAATTGTGGTATATGAAGCTTTAACCATCGATGATCACATTCCATTACTCGACTGCTGTTAGTCTAATAAAATCAATCTTTTCGAGGGGCAAATTTTTTGTGAATTTGCGCACCTTATGAGGATATTTGAAACAATAGAAACAAAACTACTGAATGTTAGGCATAAACTGGTTCAAAATCCAAAATATTTACCTCAAACTTGGGCAATTCAACCAAACCAAATAATGGATCTGCAGATAATATGGACGACTATGGTGACGATGAAAGCAAAGTTCCTAATATAAAATAAAATGCCAATTTCAGGTTGTTCAGCCTAGTTGTTTCGACAAATCGTGCGATATGTGGTCACTTGGTATCATTATGTATTTTTTGTAAGCACTTATTACAATTTTATTATTGGGATATATTTAAAGAAAGTTAAATGAATTTCTCAAGAAAAATAAATCGATAGAGTAATCGGCACTAGTTACAATCAAAAAGCTGTCTCCACCATCTCCATCGACTCTTAAATGGGTTGAATTAATTGAACAACAATGCTCGAATATTAATGTGGTGGTGAAAAGATTGTTGTTGGCATTTCCACCCTTCCTCTCCATTGTCAAGACAACTGGCCCTTTCTCTCCCACTATTCATCCTTTCCTCATCCTTTCCTCTCAACTCCATTGAGAAAAATAAGGGAGATCATTTTTGCTCGATTTTCGCATCAGGTCGGTCCTCATTTATTACCAAAATGACTCACTCCCTCAAATCGTCACCTTATCGATTCTCCTCGACTCTTACAGCAAGCGACGGAAAGCACTGACAAATTGCAATTCTCACTGAACCCTCTTTGATTGTTCCATAAATTTAGAACGCATCTAACAGAAATTCACTTTCATCACATTCAAAAATAATATTTGAAACCGAAGTTTGAACCTTCTTAGTGGCAGGAGAACGAGGGTGGGATTGTGAGCCGGAGCTAACTCTATAAATCTAGAGGAGGATCGAAGAGACTCGTCTCCCCTCATCAACTCCCCCCTCCTCGCAGCAAGTGCCTAACGGAGCAAGAAGTGTTCCAGAATTGGTTTGAATTCATAATTAAGGCTTGCGAATCGAGCTGTCCTATGGGAGGATTATAGATCGGCATACAATATTTTAACTGGAAATCTTTTGAAACCCTCCCTTCTTCATTTCCATCGACGACATTTCTTATCAGTTATCGTTTCTTATCATCGAATAACTCATTGAAAACATTCTAAATATATGAAACGTTAGAGGCAAAGAGATGCAATAATAACATCAAAATTGGAGGTAATACAAATAAGCTTTAAGATAAAATCAATGTTTTTTGCAGATTATGTGGTTATCCACCATATTTTTGCGTTCAAAAGGAAGATTTCTCGGAATCTACGCAGCAAAAAATAATCACTGGAGAGTATTTATTTCCAGCCGATCAATGGGATAAGGTCTCTTTACAAGGTGAATGGACAGCTGAAGGCGTTTTTTTAAATTTAAAGATATATGCTTGAGAATAAAGCGAATAAAGAGAGCATTGCTAATGTTTTCAAGTGTTTATTTTCACTTTTATGGGCACTTATATAAACTTCATCACCTCAGTATGGCCATGCGCTAAATATATCCATTTTCCACCTACTCTTGTTTTCATTATCGACGCCGCAAATTTGACGTTCACGGGATTAACTTAAATGATTAATGATCTATGATCGACCTATAAGGCAAAATCGGTTATTAGCGAAGAAATTTATGAAAACATATATCGCGTCCTTCGTGACGTGTTTCTGCAATTTTAAATTTGCATATGGAAAGCTTTATTTTTTAAATATCTACTGCTAGTTGCTTCATTTAGAGTGAATGTTTAGAGTAGTCATATTCATATTTTTCTGTAATATTCAGCAAAATCAATAGTCCGAAGGCTTCTGGCAGGTGATCCGGAAAAACGTATGAGTGCTGATGAGTTTATGAGCGAAGCATGGATCGTTCGTTGTAGTCGTGCTTTGGATACTCCACTCTGCACTTGCAATCTCATCAACGATCAGAAATATCTTCACCTTCAGGTATATTCGTATTTTGAACATAACTGAATAAATATAAGCTTTAAAATTGCTTTAAGCCTTATGCTTCAAGTTTTCATAAGTTTTATATTCATACGATTTTCTCATCTGAAATAAGCCTTTCCAACTGATGTTACTAGATTCAACAAACTGCATAAAACTTTTTGTATTTATACATAGTATATCGCAAAGTTGCAGGATGAAATGCAAGAGCATCTAACAGGTATACGTGCAATCAACAAACAGTTAATAATCAAGCCATTGAACGACGCAATCAATCCAATACTCATGCGAAGGCGTAAAATGAAGTCGACAGACGTCGATTCGATATCTAACACATATACGTCGACGATCCCACCTTGTCCCACACCTTGCACTTCTGCTTGATTATTCGCAATTGTGGTCTAATCCAACAATATAATGCGTTTTGCTTTAAAACGAAAATTATTGCCACTCGGTTGCGGCTTGTTACTGCTCTATGTGACTGCCAAATGGTGGAATTCGACTATCGCCGGAGATATTCCAGTATACACCACCGAAACCTAAGGTTAGTTTATACAAAACGGCGAGAAACAGCCGTTGATATCAATCGATATACACATATCGTCGATATTCGTCCCTATGCAGGTTTGCTTATTGTGCTCATTGAGTTACCACCTAACTGAATTTTTGTGCACTAGTTATTTTTTGACGGGTTCTTCTTGCCTAATTGATAATAATTCCACTATAGATATATGTCTGCTTATGCATGCGTTTTCACTCTTGCCCAATACTTTCATCGAGCCGTTCACATACGNCATCTATGTCATCTGTCTGTCTGTTATCACTCCGGCAATCCGGCACAGACATACTGAAGTGAGAAACATTATGAACTAAAACAAAGATCAACATTAAATCGTCACAGGAAATACATAAACACAATAATTTAATATCAATAAAATATTTCCCCTCTGAACGCTTTGTGGAAAAGTCACTACGCCTGAATTATGTTTGCCGTTTTGAATTCGCTATTTTTCTGGTCTCTTTAGGCATCTAATTGGCAAGAATTTGCCCCATTGCCACAAGAACTATAAACATAATTACTAAATTTGCAATTCAACGATATGGAATAGAACGATTTTCGATGAGTACGTTGAGCAACCTTCAAATATTTCATCGCTGAACGTTCTCTTGCCTCGTGCAAAAATCTGTTGGCCCATTTTGTGTTCACTAGATAATTCAACCAGCAAAAGGTCAATGTGCTTGACCCCTCGCTGGCTGATTCAACCAGCAAACAGCAGATGGGCCTTACTATCCACTGACTACTGATTAAAAATCGAACGAACAAGAATAGAAAGTTCAGACCGAGTCGACCGATCGAAAGTCGAAAGATGCCTTCTTGAGGTTTGTATAACTGCAATGTTTAGTTTCCCATCCTTGGACATAGAAAAACATGTCCCTTACTGGCCTTAATATAGTTAAAAAGCATTCAGACAAATGATAACGAATTAATTTAACGAATAAATCACCTCATTCACTTATGTAATGAAAGAATTCGGTGTAATTGACTTATTATCGCATAATGGTCATACGCATCAGAATCTAATTTACATATATTCTAAGCATAGAATTGATGAAAATTAATATGCATAAAATGCTAATTTTTATGTTAACATTTCAACCGTATAATAAAATTCAATCTTCTCGAACAATTCATTTTATGTATTGTTTCTTAAGCTAGCCGCTTGGCTATCACTGAGCTCCCCGTCCGCAATGGTGGTAAGCGTTTTCGTTATATTATTGAGCAACAAAATTTTAAAAAGCAGTAAACTGTAAAGCAGTAAATCGCATATGGAGTAAAAAAAAAAACCAATTTTTTGTAGTAAGTGAAAGAATGAAATCTCCATTCTACTTCCGTCATTTCAAAAATGGGTGACGGCAATGCCTCGGCTCCCTCATGTAGTTCGGAACCGGCTTCTAAAGGACTTAGGTCAGGCCAATCTTTACAGCAGACATGAAAGAAGGCACTCCCGCCAGTTATTCTACAATGCGTCCCTCACTCACTATCGTTTTGGTGATAATTCCTTCAGATAAGTGGGAATCTGCCAAGATGAAAGGTTACATAAGTGAATGGACGCTCGCTTGCAATCTTAGCAAGTATGCAATGGCCAGGCGATTACTGGATGGAGTCAAACGGCAAAGTAATTCGACCACCTTAATGCGTTATACAAATAAGTACATGAGCGAGCAAATGCACATAAACGTGTATAAACGACGGCAATCATTGCATAAGTAGCGGCAATCATTGCATAAGTAGTACATGTTGTTATCAATGATAATATACTGTTATCACTAACAATCAGTGACGGCGTCTTCCTTCAGACAAGTAGTAGTTGCCTTGTGGGAGCGGAGGAGGAAGACTCAAATTGCGCACTACCACAAGTCGGTCAAACGATTGAGCATCGCAAACACAAATTCAAAATTTTACAACAGATCTGGTCAGGACCATTCAGCAAAGTGTTCGTCGTCGTTGATGATGTTCTCAACAAGAAGTATGCAATGAAAATTGAAAAGGAATCAGATAATCGGCGGTGAGTTTTGTTAGTCTACTACTTCGTTGCTTTTGCCATAACGTTGAGTGCACGACTAAATGGTGAAATGCCTGTAAGGAGATACGATAACTACAGTATCTTTGTGTGGGGGATATTTGTGTGAAGGTAGTTAACTTACTTTAATAGTTTTTTTTTGGCTGATGATGCATAAACCTACGGTATAGTCGATCGTGCTACAGAGAGAACTGGCGAGTGGCCAAACTACAATATACCTCAATTTTGAGATCATCACCTTCAAGCACAATGCATTTTGATCGAATATGCAACAAGATGAACACTTTTCCTATACAAACAGAGCTATCTTCGCCTAAAGGGATGCTCTATAGGAAGCGACTTTGAAACAGAGCCATGGAAGATGGCATCATATAAAGCGAAAAGGCGATGTTGGAAGGGTGCCATTATGGTCTCAAGAAAAGGCACATTGTTAATAAGAAAGATGAGAACTGCAAGAACAGAACTCCTTAAGCAAAGTGACTTGGTCAAATCCACCACGTAGGAAAAAGAAGGTTAGAAACGACCGAATCTCTGAAAAGCAACATCAAGCACAATTCAGAATGGGACGTGGACTTTGCCTTAAGCAGTGACCATTTCATGCAATAGAAGTTAGTGTTTCGTCGATACTATATAGATTTTATGGTGAAAATATAGAGAAATAAACCTATATTGTGCTCAAATCCAGCAACTACGACTCCGCCATCCAACAGCAATCCTCTTCCACATTTTTGGATCAAATTCAACAATCTCATTGGAGACCATTTGTTTTATATCACAAGATGGGTGGAACTAAAATGCAATTCTAAATTCAAACTCTTTACTTATTCGTTGTAAGCAGTCATTCATTTCAATTCGACGATACCATCCCATGAATAAATATCAACATTGCGTTCGAGTATTATCTGCACGTCTTCAACGTATTCCAAAACATATCATTACATCCGTTACATAACCTCTTTTTTCACCTATGCCTGAATCCCTATCGTTTTCTCCACTAGTTTTTCTCTTTGAAGATAGCATATCATTCCGTGATTAGTGATATCCATTTGAAGCTCTATTGTTTGGTATTCTAATAAGCAAATTCGACTTAGTCCAGTTCAATTTGAAAATGATCTATTTGTGATGCTGCAACAGAATTTCCTATTATGATTTGGCCATGAATAGCTGAAACACAATAACCGCACGAGGGCACAAAGCGTTGTTATAAGTGTTCGTAAACTGTTCCACTCGACCTTTAAATCCACTAGCTGTAGTAGGCTCGATGTGCTAAGATTTCTTCTCTTACCTTCCCACTAGCATTCTTCATATCTAATGATGTTTGCGAACTGTATACTTCCCGAACAAATAAGTTGCAAAAAAAAGATACTAGCAAAGAATTCGGCCTATCAGAAAATAATAATCGAGAGCTTTTCGGCCTATTCATTTCGATCACCATTTTCTTGAACAATTCAAAAAGAACCTGAAAAAATTTCACTATTTTCAGGTCAGTTCTAAAATTGGACGTATTTGTCCTGAGGGAATTCCAAAACAAAAAGACGCCTGGTTTCCCACAGTTTATTACAGCCGGACGAACCAGTCACCTTAAATACGTTGTTCTTCAGCTCGTTGGGCCTGACATCAACAAACTTAGACGATGCCTTCCTGGCAAAAAGTTCGTTTCAATTACTTCATCCATTATGCCATAGGCAATGAACATTCTAAATTCCATCAATCAAAACCTCGAGTCCATTCAAAAACATTTCAATCACTGATCACTTACAACTTGATAAATACACTAAAAAACAGCTGTAGAGTATTCTAGAAGTATGATTCAAACAGCATATGAATCGAACAAGTGCATAAGCTTAGAATTTAGCCAGGATATCTCATGGCTTCTTCAACTGTAAGGAAAATTTGCAACAGGAAGATATAACACAATAGTAAGAAGTCTGATGTCTGCTGCTAAATTCAAAAGGAGAAGAAATCCCTCCTTCAAAATTTTAGCTGTACAGTATGCTGCTAGCTCTCCACCACCTCCATTCCCTCTTCTCATTCCTCTTCGAGTTCTGTTAAATGCGCGATGCATTACAACACGCTTGTTATGGCAATTTTAACGAAACGATTATTAAGAACGAATTTAAAACTAAAGAAACGCACCTTCTACAATCGTTCTATCACTATCTACAGCGAATGTAAAAGAATAAATTTTTGATCATCGTTAGAAAATTGAGAGAAGCGATTGGCATACAGAATATTTACTCGTAGAAATGCATACATGAGAGGAAAAAAATCTAACAAAATTCATTGCCACTAAAAGACATTCACGATCGGAGTGAACGGAAAGGAGAAGGGGCAGTATACAACATATATGAATATAAGATCCTTTCCTTCCAAAAATCGGCCAGCCAGCCAATATATCCATGAATGAATGAAGATTTAGATTTTGTTTATCGACGGCATTGCGATTATCGCAGCAAACGCTGAAAAGGATCGAAACGTTGCATGATGCAGGATGGATTTCAAGAGACATCAAAGCAAGCAATTTCACAGTGGGACTTAGAAAAGATTCAGGAACAGTTTATATGCTAGATTTTGGATTTGCTAGACGATTCCGGTTGGTATTGCTTTCTTCCACCAAAGTGAAATTTCGGAATTGATTAAGAACGTTGAATGAATTGTTGGTTTTCTGGTTATGTTCGTACTGCGCGATAGGTGGTCCATAACAGGGCGCCAGGGTCAAGCGTCGAGATGGGTTAGACGGAAGCAAGTCACTTCGAACAGCCGTCATAAACTCTTACGTTCTGTCTTTAGTTTACTTGAGTAACGAAGTTTAGCCGACGGACGATTCGTTGTATCACCTCCACCTGTCAAGTTTAATCAGAGAAACCCCTCACCAGAATCACTCATCCTCTCTCTTTATACATTTAGTGACTTGACTGTTTCATTGCATCGAAACTATTACTACTTCCTCGACCGCCACCATTTCCATCTTGTCTTCAAGGGGACGTAGGAATTTCAGTCGTGACAGGTCTGTCGAATCATCGAAAAACTGTTTAAGTAAAGCCATAAATTAGACTAAAAATATCATTCGATGCGTTGGCAGAAAAAAAACACTGAAAATCGGCATTTTAACAACTATGAAATAAGGAAGAAGCCTTTAATAGAAGGAAGGCGAATGAGGGGAGAAGCGACTGAAGAACGTTCGGCATTTCTCGGCCCTGAAGCCATATCATAAAAATAATTGATTCTCTCTGTTCATATTTGGATCGCTGAAAAATAGTTATTATTATGACACTTATTACTCCCAACACTTTATACTGCTCAGAAACATATATCTTTGAGGAGGCCTAACGGATAAGTAAAAGTAGTAACAGATAGTAAAAAACATGCAAAATAAAAGAGTTACAGGTAGTTCGATGGCTAATTTAAAGCGCGCGTCAAATTTGTATATTCAGAGAAACGGCGTAAAGGTATCTGCAGCAAAACAGAAAAAAAGCACAAAATAATATATCATTCAAGAAATGCAAATGATTTAAAGTTTAGGGATGAAATGTGGCTGATATTATCTGCCTCCGAAAAATCACACAGCTAACTATACCCTATTAATTTTAACTCATAGACTTAGAAACGCAATTTTCGACTGTTCTGCTCCTCTCGAAAATGATGCTATTTTTGCTTCATTCTACCCTTCCCTCGTGTATCTACATCATTGCGCTACTACATCGTCTGCATGCAATACACTCTAATATTCCTCATCCGCACGCACTTGAGTGGAACTGCACTAGCGTTAAACGAGCCTACGTTTATTTATTTATTTTTTGAATAACGGACTATTGGCTATAGCCACAAAGCTTTGCCGGATCCGGTTTCATTTTCGGGACGGTCAATGACTTCAGGGATCGAACAGGATGCATCAATGCTCCACGTGATTCATCAGCTCTGTTAGGCTCGATTCATTATGCGTCAATGGCTGCTCATGCATTTCGGGATCAGTGTCGTCGAGATGATGTCGAATCATGGTTTTACATGTGCTGCGAACTCATCAAAGGTAATAATCGATGGTGGTTACCGCCGATGATATGACAACTTCATTAAAACTGTAGCGATTAGGCTGTATCTTTTCTTACGACATTTTTACTGCTAACAATATTTTTGGTTGTATCCTTTACTATATAAGTAAAAGCCACAAAGAAGATCTAATACCAAATTTTTGGCTAGTATTATTAAGCACTTTGATTTATGCCGTTCATTGTTTGCCGAATCAGTTCAAAAGAACATCACTGTCATGTTCAAATCAAAAAATAACGGACATTTTGACAGTAATCGTATATTTCGTCTTTAGTGATCCTCGAAGAAAAAACGATTTTTGTTTTTCTGATGAAGTTTATTTCACTTATTTTGCATTGTAATCAATTTGTTTTGCAATCCGAAAGGTTAAATCATCGGTTTTCTCATATATTTTCAAATATTTGGTTGCAGCAACTCATTCAGCGACTCTTAGAAAACCTAATGATATTTAATATAATAGTTGTAACCGTTTTTTTTACAATAGAGGAACAAATTTAACCTCACTAGCTTAGGATCAAATTGTTCCATAAGTTTTAATGTTTCAATTTTGAAGTGCTAAAACTAGTCGATAAGAGGTTTTATGTCATAATAACAAAGTATATGGAAATTACTGCATAATTGCTTTATCAAGCAGAAATTTATCGATGCTTTGCATCATTGGCTGATACAATATTAGAATCATTAAGACCGAATTATAATTATAGTTGAATAAAATCGTCGGAAACTTCCGTAATAAAGCTTTATGGGTAGATAAAACTGTAAATCGATTGATTGCTTCGATCAGATTAGAATGAATCGGACCGATACTTAAGTGATATTTTCACTGAGATGCAGTAATTCAGGCTTTTATGCGTTATAATTTGTAGGACCACTTCCATGGGCTTCATTAGATCCCAAAAATGATTATAAGTTGATCGGTGAATGGAAACGATATGCGAGATTCGGTGGCCGAGAAGAACTTCTTCGTGATGTACCTCCTGAATTCGATCGCATTCTTGACGCTATAGACAATATAAAGTAATCATTCGTTGTTTCATTTTTCGATTTTGATGCCGATCGTTTAACTAGTAGACCTATACGTATTCCTATCCATGTATTTGTTCTTTATTGCTTACCTGTTCCAGTTATAGAATATATTTGGCCTCGGAAAGTGTACTATGGAGTTTTTCAGAAATAGAGATAACCAAAGAGAAAACCTTGGTGCTTGGTTTTTCAAAACTATACTCTAAGCCAAGCAATCCATATTTTCGACGATGCATTTTGCCGATTCCTTACAGTTAATGACGACAATGACCAATAAAACAATTATTTTAAATATTTTAAATAAAAGGATATCATTATAAGGGAATAGGTTATATAGAATACAAGCGAATTTATTATAATATTGTTGATTTGATTGGTGTATCGAACGGCTTTTTAGAAACGATTTCATTCTCGAGAAAATTCCCACAATTTCCTCATCCTGTCTTTTGCACGTCCATCCATTTTGTATCTAATAATTTATGCAACACAAAGATATGCAAATCATTCGTTTATTTCTTGTCATTGTATTCAACAACAAAAGAAAAACCAGCCATCATTCAACTGAAAATATTCTAAATGTCTTTCTAGGTTCTATGAACGACCCGATTACAATGCACTCAGTTGTCTTATCGAGAAAATTTTTTATCGTCTTGATGTGAGTGAAAATGTTCGAATTATTCTACAATCGCATAATTTGTTTTCCTGCCCGTATAATGGCAGAATAATAATATATGCTAAATATGTCATTGTTAAGTTTTTTTAAATGGAATAAGTTTTAAAATTTAGAGAATTGATCGCATTTGATTTAAGTACATAAAGAAAGCATATATACGTATGCAGTCCTCCACCCTGTTTCAGTTTCTGGTGAATTTCTAAGTTGACGTCGAGTATTGCAAAATTTTCTACTAATCCACGACAATGTCGATCGAGCTCTATGAATCCGAGTGAGCCAAAACCTTATGACTAAAGAACTAAACACATTATTTTGGGGGAGGGGTTGGGGGGGGGGGTGGACAATATGTTCGTAATCGAGCGTCTTAGTAAATGGTCCCCTACCTCTGCTAAATGTCGAAAATACTGTAGCGCTGTTGCCCCATTGCCAAGGAATACCTTACTCTTCCTAATCACGTTTTTCTTGGTGAATCTTTCTTCCTCTCTGGGAAGATATTTTTCTATGCAAAGAGCATATTAGTTCTAAAACAGTAATCACCGTGTAAATCCAAGTATGTATCAATTGCTGATTCTATTACAGCTGGATCGAAGCACACCTTTCGAGTGGCAATCAGATCCCCTTCTTATTGAAAAGGCAACACTGATCGGTGATCAAGGTCATTCAGAAGATATCAGCTACAGAATAGCACCCGATTCAACAAGTGTTCATGTGGAAGTTGTTCGACGTCTTTGATCATATTTGTTGGCAATAATCTCATCATTGAAACATTTTTATTACAACATTGTGCTATTACTTATTTTGAAAACAATATTATGTGGCACTTCATCACAAATCGACAGCTCTGATAGTGGAATAGCCACAGTTGTGATAATTGAACTGGCGCTCAACTACAGTGAACCAAAAGAGAAACAACCATTTAGTATGGTAATGTCGGTGGCGAATAAGCGTCTTACAAGATTGTAACCTCTTCTATGCTCGTTTCATGACTCCCCTCCTGCATCGCCTTCTCAATTATTCAAATGGTGGTGCATTTAGCCAACTTTCCTATTTGAAATGGAAAAAGTTATAAACATCAAACCAACCACAGTGATTAGAGGAACAATCCTATATCAATTATGTCTCAGTTACGATTTATGTATTATATATGCGCTCTTTATACACTGGTGATATTTTATCACTTTGAGTGACTGCTGATAGTCTACTATATAATTTTTAAAAATTATTCATTAAAGACGTATTTGATATTTATGAAAATGTATTTTCTGTGTATTACATGTATCTTTTCACCAAAAAAATACGTGTATTTGTATTCTTCTCAATTTTAAAAGTAATGAACGTTTTCAACAAAACATTTTCACTCTGACATCTCGATTTCAACTATGAAAAATAATAAATAACTAGCGGTGATTTAATCTCTTTCAAATTCCTGATGGTTGAAATTACAATCTCTTGTGATTTGAAATATAAGATGATCTGACCTTTCATTTCATTGATCCCGAAAATAATCGCAAAATGATTCAGATGCTAAACTTAACCAGATTCTAACCTGATCTTAATCAATTTGTATGACCAGAGAATGTTGTTCTCGCTCTTGCTTCGAGCTGTCTTCGATTTTGCCGTTTTCACTAACGTTTTGACTATCGCTTTTACCTGCAATATTTGTGGAATTAAAGATTTCATACTGCCAGACTTGACTTCTGACTTTAAAAAATATTATTTAGATTTAGGTGAACGATCTTTTAAAGTTTAACAGTGTACACATTGCAAAGGAGTATGCCAGGAAAGACGTTTCCACATGAGATAACAATGAAATTAGAGCTTTTACTTAATTTATTTAATTTATTTAACTGTGGAGGATTTTGCTATAAAGGCAATGCATTAGACAGCTGTAGTGTCTTTAGCACATAGCTTAGCAAAAATTCTGGATCTATAAAGTCTACAAACAGCAATCACATTTGTATGGGAAAGAATTGTGAATAGCAGCCCTAACAGCAGCTCATATTACTCTCATGTCACAATATTTCTGCACAAATTTCTTGCTGTGAAATCAAAGTTGTAAAGGAATGACGACTTTTCACCACCTCATCTGATGAAAATATATAGTTAGAGGATAACGGTAACCGTGGGATACTGTATTATTCTGAAGCGGATTATATTCGTCATGCAGTCAATAGGAATTGCCACTTGGAAAGAAATTTCTGTCCTTCACGAAACTGTTTGCAGAAATTTGGCAAGAAATTAGGAGTTCAAAGTAATCGTTGGGAAGGTAGGGGACGAAATAGTTATTCTAATGCTATAAATGTGTTGTGCCCGCCCCATTTGCGTATGCTGTCTCTCCGGTTATTTATACCACTCCACCAGTTAAATTGTCGAATCGCGGTTAATTGCTTTGCGGAATGAATCTGCTTAACAAGACTTTATGCCGTCGTTGTCGGCTTGATAGCTCGATCAAAAAGGAATTTGCATACTCACTAAGATTCCTATCGAGCGGCCGTTCATTCAATTATCCATCATTTTTTACAGGGTCTGACTAGTTTACCACTGACAGCGAACGAGTAATATATCTCGCCAAAAATTTGCATTAAGAGACAGTATTTAATGAAATGCAATCAGCCGTTAGAAACAAGCAGAATTTGCTTAAAAATTTGGTATATAAGACCGCGGAATCAGTAGTCGGCATTGTGCTCTGCGAACAGCGGGATAAATACATCTTCCTCTTCGTTTGTCGGAATGGCGTCGAACAACCAATGGTCCAACAGCTCCAACTGGAACAACAGCAGCAACTTCAACAACAACAACTTCAACAGCAATTTCAACAATAGCAACTTCAACAACAGCAACTTCAGCAGCAGCAACTTCAACAATAACCTCAGCAACTCTCTGAGCAATCTCAGCTACAACTTGGATAGCCTGAACCACCTCAATAACAACCTCAACTATCTCAACAACAATCTCAGCAACCTCAACAACAACCTCAACAATCTTAGCAACAGCAACTTCAACAACAGTAACTTCAGCAACAGTAACTTCAACAACAGTAACTTCAGCAATTTCAATAGCAACAGCAACTTCAATAACAACAGTAACTTCAACAGCAACTTCAATAACAACAGTAACTTCAACAGCAACTTCAACAATTTTAACAATAGCAGCAATTTTAATCGCGTAAGTGCTGCTTTACAAAGTTCCATTGCCAGGAGGCTTGGGATTGCTTTCATGTCTACCCTTTCAGCTGAGAGCTCGGGAGGTCTTACACCTAAGCCGCCGTAGTACCAATACTTCGAATGTCAAGGAATTTCCGAAGCGGATCTCTGTTATTTAGAGAATTTAGATACTGCTCACAGGAGCTTTCAGGTTTTGCAATGTGATTTAATCGGTGTTTTTGTCGCCTCCTTTGCCAAAGAGTGCTTCGATTCGAGTTCTTCTTGATATCGTTTTGTCATCAGAAAAGGGCAGCATATGCCTTCTAGTAACGCTCAGGGCTGCTTCAGCAGTTACGTCATTGAGCGAACTTGTTCCATCGCATGACAGCAATATCCATTCGGACAGGAGTCCGGGGTTTATGGGATTGTTTTGCCCGCGGGCTATGAGTAGCGATTTAACAAGCGTTCATGGTGGGCGATGTTCGTAACCATAAAGAGCGCAAAAGTGACAAGAGTGCATATTAATTAAGGGCGAACAGTCAGTGCGAGATAAAAGCTTCGCTGCTTGCGGGAAAACTTTTATCCCCTTCTCAGAGATCTCGGTGGTTAAGGGAGTGCACTGAATGGGCCGTAGAACCACGTTCAAATTGTACTGCAAGCAAGACTGGTCTTTGAAACTGCAAGCTATAGGCAGTGCACTGGGGTGGATTGTTACTCTTTGGCAGATATATTAATGCGGTTTCATTTTTCAGAGCTTCTAAGCAACGTGGACCATTGCGGGCGTACATTCTTGGATCAGGCGATTATGGTAGTGATGTGCAATTGTAGAAATAAAAGTTGATATAAAAGAAGTGTGTTTACATTGCATACAACGCGACGTCGACTGATTACATCGTAACAAACTGCTGTCGTTGCTCGATCTGATGCTTGCGTTAAGCTGAAATTGATGTGGCAGATAGTTAGTGGACTTAACGTGCCGTTCACGCGTGCCTCGGAGTGGTGTATTCCGGAAGTGGAGATCGTTTTTCATCAGGTAACGAGAGCTGGATGGCGATCACGAGTTAAGAATTCTGCTTTTCTCCACAAAACATACCAGCTGCATCACATCCTGTAGAACGAAGGGGAGGGGGTAAGGACACGACGGGCTCTACACATTGGCGTAACTTTTGCTGCTTACCTTGTCCTCTCTTTCTGCTGGCCAGAACACCAATGAAGTTCGATCATATATGGCAGTCACAATTGCAAAACTGCTCAAGCGGCAGGGTTCAAGCCGTTGAAAAGCAGAAAAAAACTCGGCTTTATATCTGTGACAATAATTTCTTGAATGCATGCAAGCAAGCCGGTTCAACCCGGTTTTAGCTGGGTTTGTTAAGTAGGCCGATTCAAAACTACAAAGTTGAGCTGCAAGCATCTCACTACGGTGAGTACGGTTATTGCGAGCTGTTGCAGCCCGACAGGCAAGAAAGCAAATTTTCAGAAATTTCCATGCTATGACTCTGTTAAGTAGAGAAAGATCGTCGAATCGCTAAGTAAATAGCAAAGGATTGTCTAGCTAACATCAGATAGTCGAATTACATCAACCGACTTAGTGATTACGGTAGGCTTTACGTACCGCATATAGTGAGGACACAACTAAGGATAAGTAATCTATTGCAGAGAAGAATATTTCCTCTAGCTTTACACCACTCTCTAGTCTACTATTCTGAGAGATCTCACTGATATATTATTGATAATCGTGGGGGGATTATTTTGGTATCATCAAGTTCTTTAAATCTTACAGACGATTTACCTGTTTTCAGGCCGTTATTGGACGGGAAGTTGAGAGTGCAATGACTTGTGCACTTCCACAAGTTGGCCAAACGATAGAGCATCGTGAAAACAAATTCAAAATTTTACGCCAGATTTGGTCAGGACCATTCAGCGATGTGTTCGTTATCGTTGACGCATTCACCAATGAGCAATGTGCGATGAAAGTTGAGAAGGATTTAGGCACAAAACGGTGATTTAATTGTGCAAATTTTCAAGGCTACAGTAGATGCTTTAATTTTCGCTTTAAAGAACTGTTCTAGGATTATCCACTCTTATGCGATTTGCAAAATCCGTGTTGGGATTCTATGCAATTTTGTAGAATAAGATTCCTCTTTTACAAACACCACCTCTCAAGTAAGCGATCAGTTGTTACTTAAAAGCGTTGAATTAGATCACTGTGCGAAAATATCTAACTTTTATGCAATTTCCATTGTTTATCTATTTCATTTTTTTCATTTAATTTTTCACAGAAAAACGCATTCATTAATAAGATATTCTTTTGCATCACTTCATTTTGTATAACTGTTTTGATTTTTTGAAAAGAATTTTGAAATATGCATTCAGATCGGTGCTAAAGTTGGATGTGTTTGTCTTGAGGGAATTTCAAAACAAGAATGGAGTCGGTTTTCCACGTCTTATCACTTCCGGTCAAACGAGTCGTCTTAAGTTTGTTATTCTGCAATTAGTTGGACCCGATATCAATAAGTTAAGGCGATGTTTGCCTGGCAAAAAGTTCGTTGAAATTTTTTTTGCTTTACTTTATAGGCGAAATAGTTAAACATCTTTCATACTTACTTTAATTTGATATTGAGTTAAAAAACGGGTCATTCTAGCGTCGTATTTGTATGTTTCATCCTCCCTTCACCGTTAATATAGGATACTTTCGGTGGCCGTATGATCGCAAAAACGTCAAAGAATAGCCAAGTTGCCCCGCATGTTTATTTACCACGAATTATTGAATGCTGACGCATTCAATGAGATCATAACATGTGATTTACATCTTTTGGTTAAATTCTTAGAGATTTATTTAATTTATAAGTATGGTGTAATTGCATTTTAGGTATGGTTATATAGTTTAGTTCGGTTTAATTACCTCGACATATTAGTGAAATATACGAATTTAGATTTTGCTTATCGACTGCACTACAATTATCACTGCAAACATTAAAGAGAATAGAAACGCTACACGATGCAGGATGGTTATCAAGGGATATAAAAGCTAGTAATTTCACAGTGGGTCGTACTAACGATTCGGGCACAATTTATATGATTGACTTTGGATTTGCTAGACGATTTCGGTCGGCAATTTTTCTTACTTTTATTCCTGAGGCACTTCTAACTAATGCAGAATCTGTAGCAGCTTCAGTATTACGAAAGTAGTTTGCAGGTTTGACACATAGATGGGAAAAGATACGTCAAAGTACTAGTGTAAGTGTAGTAGAACTTTAGCAGATTTGACTTCAAGCCTTCAACCCCATTAGGTATGTCGTCCTATCGACCAATTGCCCTGCAATACTCTTCTCTTATCATGAGCTAAGCTCTAAGGTTACACAATTCTATCATTACTCAACTAAGATTCTTGCTTTTGTTTTATTTTCTTTAGTTTGTAGCAACAGCATATTTGGAATTAAAACTAAACAATGGGTTATAATTAAAAATGAAATGCAATAATATGATACAAGCATCCATTAAGGGATCGGAAAGGAAACTTATATGAGCCTCGGAGTTCGGCTCCTCTTGTCGGCTCCATTCAATACGCATCGATGGCTGCACACGCATTTCGAGATCAATGCCGTCGAGATGATGTTGAATCGTGGTTTTATATGATTTGTGAACTTATCAAAGGTTGAAGAGTTCGTTCTGATAGAACTGAACTGCAGATTCACATGCACTGACTTAATTGTCGTACTTCCCTTTTATTTCTATTCTTTTATAGTTCATTTCCTCTTTATCAATTTGTTTGCAATTCAAAGTCAGACAATAAGACAATGACCTATTTAAATTTGCTTCTTTCCATTCTAATTCTATCACTGGGGTAATGTTTCTATCATTACGGTAGTCACATCATCTATCTTCATCGATGCGTTGGGCCAGTGTTAATTTTGATTTTATTTCAAGTTTAATTTAAAAAACAAACCTTTCACACTTTATATAAAATAGAATAAACACTGAGCCTCTTCGTAGATGCTACATTAATAATTGAATATACTTAGGCGAGTTACCATGGGCTTCAGTAGATCCATTGGCCAATTATCATCTCGTCGGTGAGTGGAAGCGATATGCGAGATACGGTGGTAAAGAAGAACTTTTAAGCGGTGTACCTGCCGAATTTGAACTTATACTCGATATCATCGATAGTACAAGGTAACTGCCTTTTCCACCAATTATGGCTCTCGCATAAAAACCTCATTATTGTCTACAGAGCCATAAGTTCGCACGCTTTCGTAAATTTGCCTTCCAGGGTTACATTCTGATGACGTCATATTTATTTTGCGTGTGTGCATGTCTGTCTGTCTGTGTGCCAAGTAGTTTCAAGTTGGTGGACCATTAAAATCTGAGTTATGACATCCGGTGCGTATGATATACATTGCAGGATGACCTACAACTCAATTCACTTTGATCTATCGACTTCGAAGGAAATTATAAACATTTAAATGTAGAAAAAAGATTGCATGCATTTAACATTGATCGATTTTTCATTTCACACCGGTTAAGCTTTAAGTGAGCGAATCTTTTATTGAAGATTAAGGCGAACGGCCGAGTTATTTAGAATAGACGATGCATTATTTTGCATACTCATTATATGTTGGTAATTTATATAGTTGATTGTAGAGACGAGTAGAAAACGGAAGCACATATCGTGATAGCATCTTTACTTATTTCTAATTTCTTCGTGTAATCAACATTTAATTTAATTTACTATCAAATAATATCGGTATCGGCTCATTGCAGATTTGATGAACGTCCCGACTATCGTACAATAAGTCGTCTTATTGAAACAGTATTCACTCGTCTGAACGTAAGCGTACAATTTCTAAATTACACTATAAAATATTTAGTTGTCAAATATTATATCTTATGCATGAGTATTTAAAGAAGAATGTTGCTTATCTATAATTACTTGCAGTAATTCAAATATCGTTTATAATGTTGAATCGTTTACGTAACTATATTCCTATTGAATGAATTAAATGTTTTATTAGAAATATCCTCGAATTGAAAAGAAAAATAGTTCCATTGAATATATATTTTTTCATCACAGATGACCGACTTGAATTCATAAACGATTGTAGCGTCAGTGAGATTTTCGTCGTGAAATACTGCAATATTTTTATTCGTTTATTAAATTACTCTAATGGATCGATCGAATTACAAATATTCATATCCTGCCTCGGCTATGAGCTATGGCATTTCGTTCACTAAAAGCGTATGAAAACATCCATTTGCCCTTCTGCTGCAAACTTCGTTCAAAACTAGCAGTAACAATCATTTTCTCTTAAATGTTTCCGCTTTGTATCGCAATCGTAATATTCTCACATCTTTAGAGAGTGTTAACATTAGTGCTATTAGGTTATTACGTTTTTAGGTTTTTCAATTTTTTGATAACGTAACTGGCATATTGCCATTCACTAATAAATGGGATGCATACGGTCAGCAAATGGCAAATGATGCCACACGGATGACGGGTGAAATTCCAGGGTTTGGGGAAGAGAGGAGGTGGAATGCCGATGGAAGGGGTTGGAACTGACGAAATGTTTAGTGGTGAAAACAAAGGCGTTTTGCAGTTCAGAAGTTAGAGAGTTCCTTTTTTGGAAGTTGAGGGCAAAGAAAGCACTGGAGTCGACGCTATTCACCCATACTAGCGGGGAAGAGTTCGAAGTAGGAGATTTCGAATGTTGATAATACAGAAAAGTTGAACTATATGCTTTAACAAGAATAATTAAGGTTGATTCGAAGGCGCCTTTTGAATGGCAAGTTGAGCCTTCTCTTATCCAGAAAGCAGGATTGATCGGAGATCAGGGTCAGTCGAGAGAGATCAGCTGCAACATTCAACAGGGATCAGCGGAAGATGTTATTAACTTGTCCTCATAATGTTTTAACTTAGACAATCTGCAAAATTTGGCTGGTCACACTCTTGGCTGGTCACTCAAACAATTTGCAAGATTCGGCTGGCCACTCCATCTTGATCGCCTGCTTTTGGTAGTTGACCGCTTGATGGTCAAATCATCGATCAAATGAGGTCTTCGTTTATCCACCATCCACCGGATAAATCGTTAAGTGGGAAATTTATTAGTCGGAACGATCCGACTATTAATACCAAATTTTCTAGGATGGCATTGAATTCTTCATATTTCCTCTGAATGGTATGGGTATATCGACTAGAATTTTTCTGCAAGAATCAAAGAAAAAAAAAGAAACTCAAAAGACATGAAATCTCATTTCTATTTTTACAAATCGCTGTAAACTTTCATCCGATATCCGATACTATAAACTGCAATTAAGCGAAAGAAAATTGCAAAGTTTTTATTCCATCACAGATCACTTCGTATGTTCACTGAAATACGTCTCCAGACCATATGATTTTATATGAAAGGCCAATCAATTACTCGAATTGGAGTTGTTCACCTTTACCGATTTATGTCTTCTGTTTAGAGTTGTTGAAAAATAACCATGATAGAGTACGCTGTGATTTGTTTTTTTCGTTTTTTACTTGTGAAATAAAGAAATTATTTCAACGTTTAAAATCGATCATTGAAAAAATTGCCTCATAAGCAAGAATTGAACGATGACTTCCAACCTATGGTGATATTATAGCCGATTTTTTGCATTCAACAAAAAACAAAAATTTTTGAATATGCAAATCAGCTAAATTCTCAATCTGAAGTGAAAATTTTAGATGAAAATATCGAGTTTGCATAAGTGAGATTGTAAGCAAACGAATAGGGTAATGTCTCACAAGTTTCAAGAGGTCGTATATATTTGTAGACAGATTAGCTTTCGACAGAACAATATGAGAGGATAGTGGTGATAGATAGCATTTACAGTTTAACCTCCAATTCTGAGTTGCTCCATTAACCAATACCAGTGCTTTTCATGGGTTCTTTTTAGTTTCAAACAATGAACTGGTAGCGATTACCTGCACAAACTTTGAGAGGACAATTCCCTTTAACTGATTATGAGGAAGACTATTGTGAATGCCAAAATTCAAATGCATGAGCACATTAAACCTCAATACAAGGTGAAGAGCAATCTCAACATCACAACTTCAATGAATATTTAAAGCTTCAGCATATAAGTTTCAAGGATGCATTGCACAGCACTGAACGGAATGTAATAGACTAGAAAACAACTTGAAATAAATGTTGCACAACAAAGAGGAGCTGAAATAACTATCTGAAAATGCTTGAACATAAATAACCATCTGTAGATGCCTGACAACAACATGATATGTTTGGGGCTAGTTTTGGCATTCAGCTTTAAAAACTCCCATTTATATCGATATTCAATCTCATTGTTCGGTATTTGAGGGCGGTACGAGTGAAGTTGGCGATACGGGTGAGAATGGTGTCTCTTCAGCGATTTGCATCGGCGGTAGGTTATGTGGTACGGGACGCACTTCATCGGCAGCGAATGAATCCGATGGTTCCATAATGCGGAAATGCTCGCGTATTCGTGGAATGAGACCATCAAGAAGAACGATTAAGAATACAAGCACTGCGTAGAAAATAATCATCTGTAATAAAATTCAACGAGCTATCAACGTCAAAAATTACGACAATGAAATGTTAAAGTCGATCTCCTGCCACAAATTGCAATTTCTTTTGCGGATATAAAATTCGATCGGAATTTTCATCGCTCATAAACTCTTTGAGAATGCATTCTTTTAAATACTATACTGCTAGATGCGTTCAGAAATCATCGAATTACCGATTTTAATATTCAATTTTCAAAAATTTTTCAAATCTTTTCTAGCAAAATTAAACTTACAAAGAATCCAATCCATCGACATATCGGATGATCTTCGATAATGTCAAAAGTTTCATTTGAAGTACGCTTATCGGTAATTGGATTTGATGATCCTTAAAAATATTTCACAACTTTTTTCGATTATTTAATAGTTCGCAAAATAACTGAAGTTTAAGAATAAATAATATGGTTTGATAAATAAAATAATTCCTACCAGGTGTGTATCAAACATTATCATAACCGTCGCAAATAACCGTTTTCTAATATCTTTCTTTACAAACATTTTATTGCTCAATGAAATTCTATGAAAGCTTATACATCCAAAGGGCTCATGAAAGAGCTCTATATTAATCTCACCTTTAGAAGGGAAGATGTGGAATTTGTTCCACTAGATATTACTTAGATTAACAAAAATCTTAGAATATCCCTCCTTACCCGAGATATTCAATAGGCTAATGCATCCCTCACGAAAAAATATTTAAATTTACCACTATTCGTTGAGTTATATAAATTTTGAAATAAGAAATCCTCTCGTGGAGAATATTTGTCGCCGTTCAACTTTTTGATAAAAGCTGAGATAATGAAAGCAATAACGCTATAAGGCAATTTCATTCGATAATATCGACAAGAATCGACTGCTTCAACGACGATGAATTGAATTGAATGACGAGTAGAATTGTCAAATATTTCGAATAAAATTTCTTTGAGTTTTTAAAATTCAAATTCTCTAACAAAAGGGAAATGAAGAAAATTTTATCATATTTGCAAAGTGTCTTCCTATTTCTGTTTCCATTTGTTAGTTTATTTGCGTGCCGAATTATTATTTGAATCGATCAAGTTGTACTTTATTGCCCTCTCAATTAAATATTTATAGTTAATAAGACTATATCCAGCTGCTGTTGACTCGATGGCATATCACAAGTAAGCAAATTTGCAGATCACCGCATAAGTGGGAGTCAGCGCAATCGAATGGTCGCTGATTTATTTATCCATCATCTTCGATGAGCTGCTATTCGCTATTAGAAGTAATTTGCATTTAGAAGCAAATTCATTGTAATTATTAGTTCCTTTTGTGAAAATTGTAAAATATTTTACAGAATTTCAAATTAAAATGTTTCAAAAAAAATGTTCACTTTTTAAAAGGTTTTCTCGTGAAAAGATATTTTTTAAAACTTTTTTAAACAAACATTTTGTTTCAAGATGATATATGATGTATTCGAGATCTGTATTACCCGATGTTCAACCGTTTCGTTTTCGTGCAAAGCATAGTGATTGCTGTGGCTCTCAAATGGTGCTCTCATCGACGCCCACACATAGCAATCTGAATCGCATCCTTCGATTGATCAAATCGAATGACGTCAATCAAAAGCATAAACACAGAAGCATATATCTAGAGCACACGCTATATCGTAAACTATCGATTCTGTTGATCCAAAAATATGTTCTTCGATATTGTTAAATCATATCACTTGGGTTTTGTTGTCCAAGTTTGACAATCAAGTGTTAGTTAAATAGAATAGTTCATGTAACGGAAGTGATGAATGCAAGCTGTTGTTCATTTATTTTGCTTATGGGAAAGATATCACTCCAATTAAGCGCATTTGAAAGAAGGAAACAACGAGAAACTTTTGAAGAGTAGAAACGTTCAAATTCATAGGTAACAATTCAATTAAGAGAACGTATGAAATAATCAGAACTGATTTGACTGCATTAATAAACATTGAAAAAATATGATGAAATGAAATTCTTAATTAAATAAATAATAAATATACTATTAGTAATTGCTTCTGTAAAACTGAATGGAATTTTCAGCGAGAAATTAAAGCAAAAACAAGGAAGTTGAAGGAATATAGGTGACAATTCGTTGCTGCAACAGAGTATTGGCTAATTACTTACCTGCAGAAGTATAGTGTAACGCTGAAAAGGTTTTCAGAAAGGGGATGTTTAGCAGAAGTGCAGATATTTCTGCCTTGATCGAATTTGCAAACTGCAATATTTCAAGCAAAAAAATTTTTTGTCTTACTGGAGCAGCTTATCATTCATTGGAATATGCAATGAAATCTTCTAGGTGAATAATAGTTGTAAGGATTGCATTGACTACTAGAGAAAGATAGGATTATGGCTTTGTTCATTCTCTTAATAGATGTGGAAGGAACCTAAAGAGCATCGGAGGAAATGGAAGAAGAGAGAGGTATTCTCGTTCCTCTCGGAAGTCCGACTTTGCTTCTTTGATTCTGTTCTGATTCTTCAAATTTTCTTAAGCAAAATCATTCTTGAAGGAAGAATACCAAGTGGAAAAAAAATTCGATGATGAAATCAATCGCCTTTGAATCGAATTCACTCAGCAATCTGTTCGACGTTTGTTTCATATCAACGAATGCATTCTCCTAGGAGATAGTTTCTTGACTGAAGAGATTTCCTATTCCTTTGCCTCTTAAAATGTTTTTTTTGGATTTCGAAATAAACGCTTTTTATTTGATTTTATTTTGAAAATTTTTAGGGGTTTTTTATGGGATATCGGGTTTTTCTGCTCTGCCCAGCTTATATAGGTTTTTGGTTGTTGATCCTAAGATACTAACTATTTCAGTATGCTATGAAAAACATTGATGAAACTTATTCAGTTGATTTTAAAATGTAGATTTACTTTAGCAACATTTGGAGCTATATGAGAGTGAAATAAGTTACTCAAGAGAAAGTCATCGAATGAACTTTGTTACTGTCTCATAAATTCTTGTCTATGTTAATATTCTACATAAAAACTTTCAAAAAGACCAAAAACCTTTTGTTACCATCCAAAAAATGGTATCTTATAGGGGAAGATTTGTACAAATGCGCACTTTGTTTTCCATTTAAAATTTATTGAAACCAATGGAATGATTTTGTATAGTCGAGTGGAAACGCATAGGAAAATATTATTAGCAATGATGAGAAGCACGTGATAGTTGAAAATCTGCAAACACAAATGAGATGAATAAGCGCTAAGTGTACACTAACTCACAAAATCCAAAAAAAAAAAAACCACAACGAAATACCACCAATGCGAATGCGAATATTATACATTAATTGTGCGAAAAAACAATTGTTTGTTTGGTAACTTCATCATCCCTAAATTAGTGACAGTCAAAACATATGTGGTAAACAATGCAGGAATTTGGCAATACAGTTTGAAAGGTAACATTCGCTCATATCTATCCTATTATTCTCAAGCAATATTTGCAGTCTCATTCTCGCTGAATTGTTGCTTAGAATAAAACTGGAAAAGTTTCAACATTCAAAGTTGAAATATCAAGATGAACTAATTCATAAACTTAAATAAAATCATAAACAGCACTACGGACTTCTAGACAAGCTCTAGCCTTTTATGCTTAGACCTATTATTTAATTCAGGGAAGATTACAAAACTCATGGAAACATTTAGTGAAATATCCATCATTAATTTATTCAAAGACTTATTCAAAGATCATAAAAACGAATATTTTTATACTTGTAATAAAAGAGAATAATATGTTCTTTTACCATTTTTGCATATTTATTAGCTTTCTCTGAGTAGCCGTCGATCTCTAAAGAGATGAGAATACCCTTTAATGACAGACTTCTTTTTCATATAAACAAATCACAGACATATTTCATATTGGTTGAGGCTTAGCAGAGAAGTTATGTTCAATGAGGAAATCTTTATTTCAACAATAAAACATCAATGATCAACGATATTTTTTGACACGTTTAGAGTGATGATTCCCTTCTCTTTGCTGAACATTGTTGTTATAAAAGTTTTTTTTTATTTTCCTGAATCAGGCGATTGTGCTTCGAGACGATCGTTTGCGCATTTTATGCTGTTTATCGAAATAGCACTGAGACGAATGTGGATGCCGCCCGCTCTCATAGGAGACAGACGTCTGTCTAGACGTTATGTAATTCGTGTGCCATCGTTGAGTGTTGTCTACTCTTGTGATTTGCAACTACCATATCGTTAAGTGCGTTGACTAATAGATGTGACGTTGATTCAACGTTTTACATAACTAAATCTTACAACAGCTATCATTTCTTTTCTGAATCAATTTGACGAATGAAACACTTCACGAACAATTTTGTTTAGTTTAAGTGAATTATTGAATTTCAATCAATTTAAACTGCCTAAGTGGAGGGGGGGGGGAGAGGGGATGGGGAGGAGGGGGTTCTACACTTCTTGTACGGCAATATTTTGCTTTAACGCACAGCAACATGGCTTTTGCATTTCTTTACTGCTACTTCAAATAATTACAACAAATTGAGAGAGAGAGAGAGAGAGAGAGAGAGAGAGAGAGAGTAATGCTGCAATTTACGCAAATATTTGCATAGAAATCTTATATGCTTTAATACGACTTAAAAGGCGTTTTGACTGTCCATAATGTGGTGCTTTAATATACTTAATATATCTACTTTACATGAATATTATTATCGAATATTCGGTTTTAATCGTCGATTTGTGATGTTTGCTCTAACATATATCAGTGTTAAGTTTCATACAGATGACTTACGGTTATATACGTGCAGTTGAAGCGAAATCAATAGCTATTCATATTTTTATGTGGTCATAATAGTGATTTCTTCATCTATAAAATCCAGAATTTCGTATTACCATATCAACTCCTCCTCCATCATTCACCGTCCTTAATGTGTATAATATTAAGGACACTCATATCCGTTGTTGTGGTCTCGGGTGGAATAGTCGATTCGAATATATATTTTGATAACGTTCATAAAATGGTATCAAAAAAATAAATAAGTAAATAAATAAATAAATAAATAAAATAAATAAATAAATAAATAAATAAATAAAAATCCATTTTCTTGTCAATTCCCTCAAATTCGGATCTATTTCCATATAACTTTAACTTAGAAAACTTATATAACACTTTGCAATATTTGAAGTATCACTTCGAACATTCGCTTGAAGTGTGATCGTCTCATAAACAATAGGATTATATCAGAATAGAAAGCGGGTGCAACAAATGTTTATAATAATAGCCCATGAAAAAAAAAGGAGATTTCCTGAAGTGAGAGATGATTGCGCAAAAGCATCTTTGCTATTTATCATTTGAGAACTCTCAAAATGTGCAAAATTAACGCCGATTTTTGCAATATTTTTTTGAAGATGCAATTTGAATTTTCATATATATATTTTTTGATGTTTTTAAAAATATTTCCCAATTTTATGAAATCAGCATTGTTGTACTTTTGCACTTTCAAAGAGATTTATAAGCATTGCATTTCATAAAAATTGTTTCCTTTTGAATTTCATTACATTTCGAGGTAGTTCGAGCAAATATAATATTTAAATGAAAGTTGAATAGATTATCACCTATCTTACTTCCGGTCGACAACCATCCATCAGTGATCGCTTTTTATTTAATTCCAGTGATAGGTAATGCTTAATTAAAATTTTGATCAATTCTACTTATACTTTCACAAATCGTCACTGAAGTGATGTAAATTAAAAAATTATATATTCTCAAAAATTTCTTTCCATACCTCCATACCTGTTGGTTGCTCGATCTATTAGATTTATTTTTTGCTGCGTTGATTTCTTTTGCTAATTTATTTATGTCAGTGTTTCGTTGGAAATGTTTCTATGTGTTTGTTTCTTTATTTCGATGAATCGGACACATGCGCCAGCTGATCAGTCATGTAGGTCTTACTACAAACTGCAAGTTGTCGAGTTAAATATTGAAATTCCATCAATACTTTTCATATTACTTTGAGATTCATTAAAATCACCATACAAGTCCCAGTTGGAGTAATGCCAAATATGAGCTCTTATACAGCTTACAAATTTCACTGGCACCTAAATTTTTCAACTCTTTATTTCTGAGAATTTATACATTTATACACATTAGTTTAAGAAGTGATATACTGAAAAAAAATTCTCAACGTATATGAACTTGAGATTAATCAATTCTTATTTGTATTTGGAGTTGTCTTATGACGTTTAAACTTGGTTCGCCATATTTTTTTGCATATGATTTGATGCAATCAATGATTGGGGGTGGGCGTCATTCGAATCAACAAAAATGCTGCATCACACGTCCATCAACGAGCGATAAATTTTTGCATGCGTCATACTTGTTGTCTCGTCTAGTTCTGTAATTGATTACAATTACGCAAAAATTTTCGATGATCAAACAACATCGTATAACCCCGTTAAATTAGATGCAAATACAAAAAATAAAAAAATAAAAAATAAAACCAGTGTAGATTTTGAGAATATTTATATAATCCCTCCCCCTTCCCCTCGTCACCCTCATTCGATGATCTCATCCAAAGATATAGAAACCTTGAATGTTTATTAGCTTCATTACTCGTCATCTATGTAGATTTTAATGTTTGCAATATTGGCATTGATATAATGAAACCTTTCGTTGGGCATCAATGAGGTCTAGATGGCATAGTAATCGGATGGCACATTAGAAAACCGAAAGAGAAGAATTAAGACATGAAAATAAGAAGGAATTATTTGTGCAACAATTTCAAATCATGCGGTTTACGAAGATATTTTTTTTAAAATAGATCTAAGTAGCTTAATGCTGGCAACTATACGAAAAGAAAAATAATTTCAAATTTTGGAAAACTTTTACGAAGCAAAGAAAATTTCACATAAATAAAATATAAAAGGGAAATAAGGATATAGGTCGAGATCCTTTCTATAATCGATTAAGTTTCGTAAGGATGCTTATTACTTTTTATGAGGGATAATGAAGCGTAATCGTCATCAAAATAGTATACACATACGTGGAATTCCCGATGGAAAATGCGTGATTATTTGTGCCTATCGTAAAGTAGTGTTGAATTATACGCAAAACGACACACTTTTTTGTCATAGATGGAATGTTCCCGAATTTTCGGGAAGTTTTGGCATAGAGAGTATGCTAATATAAGTCAGAGAGCGCCTTGGTGGTCCATCGAAAGTGACGTCGTTCACAGCTCAAAGTTTTCATGCGCCACGACTCTGTAGGCGTCTGGAGACCACCTCTCATAGAAAACTATGAGACACAAGTGATTGCTTCGTTCCTGCCCAATACAATGGTTTCTTATTCAAAAATATTGCTACCTCTCCCACTACTCATAAACTCAACTACCTCACCCACTCCTTCCCCTCCTCCTCGCCTCCCCCATCTGCCTAATAAGTCGTTCAATACAACATCACCATATTGCATGGTATATGATTTTAATTGCAAATTGCATTTTGTGTTGTAATATTGCAATAAGATATGCAACGAATGATGCAAAGCATAGAGAACGGAAATAAGGGAACTTGAAGAAGGAATACAATATGTACACAATCAAAGTGAGCCGATGTCGTTCAATAATTTTTGCGGGTGTGACGTGACGCAACAAAGTGCAATGTACTTCCCTATAGACGTGCTTCCGTCAAGCTCACTAACAACTTTTTATAGAGTCTAGTCAACAGCTTCATTTTTTTTCTTATTTTCCTTGTCTAACTCCAGAGTGAGAGAGGAGGCGAGAGAGAGGGAAGGAAGGAAAGCGAAGAGAGAGAGGGAGAAAGAGAAGAGAAAGGAGAGAGAGAAGAGAGAAAAGAGAGCGAGAGAAGAAGAGGAAGAAGAAAGAGAAAGGAAACAATGCATTTAATGAATGATATATTGAGACAATTTTAGGGCTTAGAATGTATGAAAAAGAAATATTTGTTAGATTTTTTTTCTTGAAAAGCATTTTCATCTTTGTTGTTTGATTCTCTCAGAGAGTTAATAATGTTTTCATAATCTATGACGAAGATGTTTCACACTCTCGCATCTCTACAATCCTCATAATCATTTTCTTTTATTGTTCTTTGATGCTCTAATATTGTCTCGATTGATGTGTTCTATTTTTGCATTATATTTGAAATATAATTCAAGAAATTCCACTCGCTGCAGAGGTTATTTAAGTTATTACACGGAATATTATTTGTTTATCAAATTTTGTGCAGGTTTATTTTGAGGGTATTGCCATTGATATCGCTATAAAATACCGATACAGTTTCAATCGATTAATGATTCGGTGGGAATGGGATCGAATGGTGGGGAAGGCCGCAGGAAGACAACGAGGGAGGACGGTTGCAGGGAGAGGAAGGAGGACCATAGGGAAACAGAACTGCAAAAAAATGCGCATTTATAAGTGGGGGAAGGAAATGAAATATATATATATATATATATGAAGTGCACATAGTATAGAGGCTAGCGAGATAGACGTCTTCGTCGGATTCTTAAGCACTCGAAAAAAGGCAGGTTGTATGTGACATACTGCTCTTCGATTAGCAGTACTTTGTGATGGACAGAGAGACCGTCTGCTGCCCGGGCATATCGCAATCGCGAGCCGCGTTGCCGGGATTCCGATCGCCATATGCGACAATGTCTGCATATAAACAACAACACTGCCCTCGATGACGTCATCACATGTCGCGACACGTCAGCCGGCTGGTCACAAATCCTCGACAGACATCGCTTTAATACCCTATGCGCACAGAAATCTTTAATTGAGGTCAGACAGCAAACGATTCACTTCGTGCCAGTCTGAATGACCTGCGAGTTCTCATCATACAGGTGCACTTTTTAATAAATTTTGTTCAAATGAATTCTCAGTAAGGGGATTCTGATTCTTAGGCATTGAGTTTGCACCAACAAATATCGAGCCAAATCACCGCCCATTCCCCTCCAATTTGCAGCAGCCAACTTAGAAACCCCTCTCTAGACCTCCTTCTTCCTTCAATTCCCTTCTTTTGATATAACTTTAGCTGAAGACCCTTCTACCTCCCAAACAATCGAATTCCTATGATCTCAGTTAGACCGCTTTCCATGAAAGTGTACTCAAAATATAATGCAAATATACATAATTAATTTCACATATTTATTTAATTTTTTATGAAACGATGAGACAAGACAACATGGAAAGACATGTATTGTGCAGGGCAAAGCACTGAACACGTGAACATAATCAGGTCGTGAGCACAAGGCAACTTGTGTACGCTACTTCAATCACTTGATTTCAATCCCCCTTTGCACAACCAACCCCCCTCCCCCCACCCCCAATATAATTCAATATTTATTTGCTAAAGCCAGGTGACCATGAACTCGATTTTGCAAGATTGTTATGACTGTTGAGTGTGTTCACACTTTAGTTGTATAATCTCCCTACCCCTCTCCTCTTCTTTCAGATAAAAATGTCAACCATCTAACAAAGCCGATAAACTCTTTCCAAACATCTTAAAAACTGGAAATCGAATAAATCCCTTTTGAAATAAAAATTTGAACCTGTGAACAATTTTTTTTTAATTCTTAAGTTTGGACTCAAAAAATTTCATCCAATCCCCCCAAAAAGCATAATTTCGAACAAGAAGAAAAGAGATAGGAATGTCTATTTGGCTCACATTGTACGAAGCGCTTTAGCTGTTTGCCGGACGCATGACAAACCAACACCACCACCACCAACAAACAACAACAACAGACAACAATACAACAATAATGCAAGTGGAAGAACTCGATAAACAGTAGCAATAGCATTGCTTGTCGCCAAATGCACCCCTCAACACAGTTAGGCCCTTTTAGAAAGACGTTGAAATTGAAGAACAACATTTACAACAAATAAAAATACACAATTATATGCAAGTAATATATGCAAATTTATAGGAAACAACTATATGCATAGTTCAAATATGACTACTAATATGGAAATAAAAATTGGCGTTAAAAAACGGACAGACACCGAGATGATAGAGTGCCGAAACCGATAGACATTCAGACGAAATGCATAAGTCGACAGACATTCAGACAAAACACTACCGTATGCCCACGCTAAGATATCAACAAATCAACGGTATTTAAAACATCAAACATCAACTATTCCGTCAGTGATTTATGCCACCTTAGCAGATTCCTTTACAAGTTATATTAATCAAAAATTACGGGAACTGTTCTATAGGGAGGGGATAGCGAATATCAAGTGAAATCCTATCATTCTAATCTTATCAACCTTTAAAACTTTCAAATTTTCATACCTGTATCATTTGATAATCGAATTTAAAAAAAAATTGAACAGCAAAAATCAGAAATATCTAATTGACATACGAGTAGAAATGTTGCAAATAGGAAGAGTTGTAAGAATATTGCAAAAGATGCAATTTTCTCAACAAATATTGCAATAAAATCAAATTTCACCTGAGAATAACGCTTGTCGATGCATCAAAATTGAATGTTTTACTGAAAATAAATAAAAATTCAAGTAATTAAACCTCACTAATTTACTAAATTGAATTGACTCATTCGATTTAATTCGGTTCCAATTTGCAACATCTACATTCTTATAAAAATTATTTGAAGTTCAATCGAGTATAGGAAGAAAATTGTAATGAATTATTTTCGATTTTCTAAGTGGATAAGATTCCTCGACAAATGATGAAAGCACGATGTAAGCAAAAAAGAGAACGCTGAGATAGAGAGGTGGGCAGATTCTGATGTGACATTTTGCAACACGTTTTTGAAACATGAAACAAACCGTCTAAAATAATGAACAAAAACACGTATAAATGCATATCTTGCAATATTTTCTTTCAACAATGATGAAAATTTATTAAAATTTTGATAGTTGCAGCTTTTGTGCTATTTATTTTCGAATAAGATTATCCGGAAGACTTTTTTTCGGAAATTTCTGCACAATGTGAAAAAAATGGCAAAACGCCAAATTCAAAAAGTAGGTAATGGAAGTGACATCATTTTCATTATATAAAAGAGCATTCGCTTCCGAGCCTAAAATGCAGCCAAAACGATGTTGTATTGCTGTATACAAATTATATATCACTGAATATGAGACACAAGTGTTTGGCAAAGAAAGTGATCAATAATGGCACAGTACCACCACTAGTTCGCCCTCCCACGTCGACCCGTCCTGAGTTATATTCCCCCTCCTCCTTTTCCACAACAACTTATTCCATTTTGTCGCTTACACTCCACTAAAAAAACGCAACTCGCAGGCATGAACTGAAATAACCCAAAAATGAAATACTCAAGCAAAATTTTATTCTACAATTACTTAAGTTTACTTAAGTGAAAAAGTTTTCCAAACCTGGAAATTTTGGAAGAAATTTTTTGGACGAATGCCAAATTTGTGGAAAATTTAGTAACGATTACAAAACGAGGAAATGTACGTGTGCCAAAAAATAAAAAGAGAAACAAAGAGTACACTTTATATAGAAGCGATATCACAATATTATGTGTAGGACGAGCTAGAAGATGTGGAACATTCAGATGAAGCGCAGTGACAAAAGTGACCCGTGTGTGACAATGACGAACAAAATTGTAGCGGTGATTGCTGAGTGCGTATTCTTACAGCTCTTGTTGGCCTCGTATATTGCAGACGTGCTATATCTTGCCGACATATTATACAATTCACACGCATTCGATTCTCATTTAGTGCCATCTGAAAATATATTTCAATACTTTTAGGGCATTAAAAATAAATAAATAAATAAATAAATAAACAAATAAAATAATAATAATAATAATAATAATAATAATAATAAACTATGCAGCATAGCAATATATATCACGTTTCCTTTGATATTTGAAAACAAGCATGTCTCAACGTGAAACAACGTCTAGAACACTCAAGCCTTTATGTATTGAAAAACGTAGACTATAGAAGAAAAAGATGTAAGAATCGAGTGGTTGCAGCATATGTGCATAACATTTACATTGCAATCACTTCGCTAAGGAAGCGCACTTTTGAATTCGAGTTGTTTATCGGTATTTTGAGATTCTCTCATTCGTAATATTTTTTCCTCAATGAACAAATCCCTCTAACTCAACTCAACAAACATTTTCTTCGCACAATTCCAAACAAATACACCCACACAAAACATCTACGAAAGCATTGCATCATTGCAAAATGCTTCTAATTCATATATTTCATTTCAATCATTTGCATTTGTATATTGCAAATAACCTATACGAAACAACATAAGCAATAAACTAACAGATCGAACAAATTACAACAAAAAAAAAAAAATCGATCCAAATACGGAAATTATGCATATTAAAAAAAATACTCGATCAAAGAATAGCGCTAATCCAGGAAATTCCACAAGTATTTCCATTCGAAATTCACTGAGAACCATTCATTCTGAAGGATTTAAAATCATTAAACCACTCTGATGGTGGATTCTAAAGTAACCCTGCAGTAATCTTCGGGTCATGGATACAATCCATCTCAGCTTTTCCTATTCTCTACCCAAATAATTATTTCTAGATATTCTATCTGTGGGAATATATTGACTATTTCTCTGTGAATGAAACGTCAATTATTATATTGCTCTATTAAAATTGCAAATTTACTGAATAGCACTTGTGTTAAAGAGTCCGACTTAGTGCTGGAAGTCGGAGCTGTTGCTAAGAACGAGAAAGAGTTCGCGCTAAACGTGAGTTAGCGTCAGCTTACTTGCAAATAGTAATTCGGTGTTGAATGTTTTGTTTAAAATGCTATCAATGTTATGCACTTTGATGCTCATTCGTCTCGTTAACAGAACATCCTCATTTTTAAAATCTTTTCTGCAAAAAAAAAGCAATAAGGTAGAAAAATTGTGCGCTGCAGACATCGCATCTCAATGCTCAAAGACCTCAAAAATCAACCATCGATATTTTTTCAATGCGCACACGATAAACACAGCATAAATGTGTTGTCGCCGACAGCAGACACAGACTATTGGCATGACGTCATCGATGGTAATCATCGTAGACAGACACACGGCTGGCTCTTTATTTTTATGAATATCTATTTCGAAAGATAAAGTGATACTTCATTTTGTATAGAATTGTGCTGTTTATTTATATGAAAGAATTGCAGAATCGAAAATGAACAGCGAAGATGCTTTTGATTTCCTTTCATATAGAATCACACTATACAAATATATATTGCATAAAGCCACCATTTGTAAATAATCTCCCGGTTATAATTGTAGTTCTTCCGTTAATTACAGGACCCCAGCAAGACCTATAAAATCATAATCCCCCTTCCCCTATTCCGCCTCAAAGTTCAGAAAAGTTGCATTTGTTTTAATCCCCAGAAAATGATATCCCTATATTGCATAAAGCATATAAAAATTCCGTCCCCACTATTTGTCAAATCTTTTTAAATAAAGTCAACCTAAAATTAGAATTACACCAACCTATAATTACGATTAAATTAACTGAAAATAAGATCCACGGTGAATTCAAATAAGTTGACAAGAAATATACACCGCAAGTATTCCTTATAGATGTCAACGTGATAAAAAATAAAATAAAATAAAATAGAATCAACGAGTGCCTCTTTTTCAAACCAGTTAGCTGAATTTGCGATAGAAATAAAAAATTTGAAAAAAAAATTCCACTTTCTACAATAATACATCATTACAACGGTGTTCGAGATTTAAAAAAAAAAAAAAAAACTCGAGAGTGTTGTTGCATATGTCAGCTGATTTGAAATTCTAAGGCTCAGAAGACATTGTGACAGATGATTTCTGATGTCTTAAATGAATTCAAAAAAAAAAGTGATCGTTTACACAAGTATGCAACATTGTGCAACCGCATAATCTGACGCAAAAAAAAAAATAAAATAAAAAACAAATAAAAAAACTCAAAAAGTGAAAACATTTGCAACATTGAGAACAAATTAAAGCGACTAATTCATCGACTAAATTGAATAATTGCTTTTTACAATTCTATTGGCACATCTCTATTTTATGATCGATATATTTCGCATTGCATAATTAGAAGAGATGATGAAGAAAAATTTAGGCAAAAAATTAATGAAGAGAAAAGAGGGAAGAACGAGTATACCACTCATGTATACCACTCATATACCAGTATACCACGTATACCACTCATAACACATCAAAATCCCATCGAAAACAACTACTTGTATTGTCTGAATTATCATTTTGTAAACTACGCAGTTAATAGTAAATCTTTTAAAATCTAAAGTAATATAAGCGCCTATACTCTCTTTCCCACCCTCTTCCCACCCAGTGATGGATAGCCGTCATTCCCTCCCCTACCTATGTCCTAATGGATAGCCGCCTTTCGCTCTGCTCCCCTCCAGCCAAAATAAACTAAAGTTTGATAGCCTCACTATATTTTCACTTAAGCGCCATAAGATTATATGCAAAATTTATACGACCACTAAATTTGCAAAATCACTCAACTATTAAAGATGCATAATTCAATTTTTAGTTTATAGTGGAATTTCTTAAAACCTAAAACTAAACAAACACGATAAGAATCGTGCGAATGAGAACTGCTCTTCGATGTATGAATAGCATCATTGACGTCAGTTTGGCTGACGCCTCTTCCTCTCTATCACAACAAGAAAGAAAGCTGCTTTAATTTTTGCTGCAAAAAAAAATTTCAGTCGCATACTTCACAAACTCTATTATATTCAGGCAAATAGTCATAAAAATGCATTTCATTCGGGAAAAGCGTGAGGATTGGGTTGGGGGAGGTGGGGAGGAGGAGGTGGAGAGAGATAGAAACGATGTTCCTTGAAGTAGTCAATAGATGCCTCAACCATTAACCATTAACGATTATTGTGTCAGTGTGAAACTAGTCAAAGAAAATCTGATTGATATTATTAGTCATCATAAAGAATTCATCATATATGATCAATGACTAGTGCTTCACGAATAGGATTCGAAAGATGGCCAACAATCTCAATGAATCACTCTTTAAAATATTCTCTAAAATATTCAATACTCCCAAAAACGAAGGAAATATTTCAAAGTGCTGTAAAAAGTCATATAATAAGCACAATTTTAATAGATTGGCACTAATCTTTGGAATATGGTACGGATCGTGTTGCAAGAGGAAACTCCACAAGTTGGAAAAAAGATTAGGGATATGCAGTGTTATCAAATGCAACTATATCGGCGAAACGCCTACACATAATAGAAACTTGCTTCAATATTTACCCACATAAGTACAGTCACTGCAATAAGTATCAAATAATTCGCCCATTGAATCAAAAGCGTACCGTATATTAAAGATTCACCAAAAATGATAAATGAAATAGAACAAACCTCGATAAGGTGAACGGCGCATTTCCTGCAGAATACTTTATGACCACAAGGAAATGCACGCACTGATGCACGCCTTTGCACACAAATACAACACTCCTCGTCACTACTCGATGCTCGATCTTCAGGCTCATTCTCCAACTTTGCCATTAACCGCCGCTGCAATTTTATATTTATTTATATTATATATGAAAATAAATACGATAATATATGTTAAAAATAAAACTTATTTTGGATAATATACAAAAACTAGACATTCAGAGTTTTATTCTTTCGAATGCAACCATCAGAGACTAAAAAATCTTTTTCTTCCACCTATTTTTGTAAAAAGTGGGAAAAAACTGCCATCCCAAAGACATACTCAGCACATATATCACTGAAAAAAAAAAACAACGAATTGTTTCAAAAAAAAGCCCAAAACTTTCTTCATATAATTGAAAAAAATGCGCAAAAAATAATTGGAATTTTGCCAAAAAAAAAATGCGCAAAAAATAATTGGAATTTTGCCAAAAAGACGAGTAATGCTTGAGTGGCAATCACTCTGAATACAACAAACAAGAAGCATTTAGGCAATAGAAAAAACAAATGAAAAAATATGGGACAACATTATTACTGTGAAGTTGTACAACATTGGCTGAAGCAGTAAAGTATGACCGATGAAGTAGATGTCGAGAGGCCCGTTCTACTGAATTTCTCTTTACATCAGAATTCAATGGATGTATTACGAATCACCCGAAATAGAGACCCTTCTGGATGGCAACTCTCTGCTGGAACTGCATGGAAAAAATGGGTATTTCTCCTTTGAATATGAGCCTTTTATTAGGTTGAAGACCACATATTCGACTATAGAAGAAAATGAATCGAACCCAAATAAATACATTAGTGAAGGCTTAAGAGGGAGTGGGATAGTGGGATAGCTTCGAAATGCATCATAGAAAAGGTTTCGAGTTGAAATTCATCACTGATGCAAAATCAACTTTCATGTTCAGTTAGATGATATCAATGTGCTATCCTTATAGCAATTTATTTGCTTGTAACAAAATTTACGGACTCAATCCATCGTGAAGCAATTGCATTCGAACAGGACAACGGGGACGTGATGAGATGCGGAAGTGGGTGGATGCATCCTCAACAAAGCTCTTTTTACGTCAGCAATCCACAACGGCAACCCATTTCCGCATTCCCACACTGCACATCGGCTTTCTATTGCAGTACTACGTATCCAAACACATGACAGCTACAGAAACTGCATCGTTACAAATCAACAAATGGCAGAAAAAAACAAGCAATTAATTGCTTCCACAATACCAAGCAAATGCAAAATTTCATCATTTGAGATGAATAAACGAAAAAATAAATAAATAAATAAATAAATAAAAACATTACACGCTTTGCAAACACGAATATGCAAAACGCAAAATCGATCATAATAAATTCAAAGGTTTTGATTAGATGAAGTGGATGAGGAGTCATTCTAATCGCCTAGTTTGTGAGTTATCACATATTCAGTTAAGAGTTAGTATCATCGAGGTTATTACTCTATTCCATAATCAACAGGGGTGAAACTATAGAGGAAAAGAGGAAGGGGAAGGAGGTAAGCGAAAGAGGGGGATGAAAGAAGGAAAGGGAAGGGAAGGGAGACAGCCGCATCCACAGTACACTAAAACCATCCACCGTAACTGTACATTTGTTCATCGATCATCAAAGCTCCACCAGTCACACTAACCCGCAAAAGTAACTGCAATCGCTCGTATATACCAATGACAACATGATTTATTTATTGTACCCAAAGTACATTTGAACTTTTAAAGGACAACATTTATATATTCGCCAATATAGATATTTATAACAATATGCCACAACTACCATCTACTATATAAATATTTTATTGCAGTGAATAATTTGAAAGAAAAAAAATTCGCGGGAAAAAAAACTTCGAAAATACAAAATTAAATAAAATTGCAAACAAAATTAATAGCTATAAATCAAACAAATTAAATCATAAGCATTAATTTTTTTAAACTTTATATTTCTTTTCTTAAACAGATTTCAATAAACATTCTAAATTCATAATAAAACAATTAAAAATATAATAAATCATTTGAAATTTCGCATAAAATTTCATACGAAAATAATTGCATAATTTCAATATTTCATTGATATTTCAATATGTTATATGTCAACATTTCTTTGAAAGACAATATGGATTTTATCGCTTTAACACTTGAAAATAGATACCCCATATTTCTATTGCTTCCACTATTTCAGATTAGGCATTCCGGTGGGTCAAGACAAATAAAGAGGAGCAGGTGGTAAGCTCGAAACCCTTCTCTGCATATCAGAACGGTGTTAAAAAATATGTAACATAGCTAACGAAGATGCGTGAAACTAAGCACCAGTACTTCCCCCCCCCCCTCCCCAAGGCCCATCCTCACTGGATCGCCCCTAAGGTCGATTAATCCGTAATTTTAGGATCGTGAAAGGCTTTTTTCACAACGATTCGGTTCGATTGGTGAATCTTTTCAACGGATTTAATGAGTATCGAAGTCGTGAACCTTCATTCAAGTTAATGGCGTTTAGATAATCAACAAATGTATGGAGGGAATTACTATATTTCTGAGCTTCTCGGCTCAAGATGCTCAATCAAATATATCTAACATCAGTTAAAACTTTAAAGCAACAGCTAAATGTAGGTCCATTGTTAACCTTATGACGTCAAAAGATGGAGGAAATGGCTAGAGGGATCGAGGAAGGAAGGAGAAGTGGGAGGAGGGAGGGGGGGGCAAGGGGGAGAGAGAGGGTGATGAGGAGAACTTGAAAGGAGCTGCTCCTCCGAGGAGAACTGTGACATTCAAGTATAGCAATGATTAAAAATAGCTCAACATCTCCTCGAATATATATATACTCCTTTCCAGCCAATATCTTACTGTATTCGATAAAACTACTGTATTAATCATATGCGATTAGATTACTGTAAGGTTTGCATCGATAAAGCAATTAAATGCAATTAACGAATTGAACTTAATAGATAATGGCAAAGCATAGCTAATATTTGCATAATTATCCGTCCATAACTGAAATATATGCGAGAAAAAAAAAACAACATCGAACATATTCGTATTAATTTATTTCATTTATTATATCTTTTATTAGAGTTGAACAATCCAGCAAATTTTATTTGTTGAAAAAAAATAGCGGCCGAAATAGATTTGAAACTTTTCAAGTTGGAAATTCCAACTTGAAATCTTTTAAGTTGTAAATTCCAACTTAGAATTTAAAAAAAAAACAACACAGAAAGCGAAATTCTATCTACTTATTTGATCACTATTCCCCTATCAATATTATCGATATATTTTACACAACGATGATGTTTAAACGTTTCAGTTGAACACTTTTTAAATCGATATTATAAACGTTTCAGTTGAACACTTTTTAAATCGATATTAAACTTCTTTTTCGATGAATTTTTTTCGAAAGCAATATTTTTCGATGCTCTATTTTATAATTGAGCGTCGAATATTTTGTGTGCAAACAATGTCGTTGTTTCTGTTCTTTGATCAACTAACATTCATCTCCATCAATCAAATAAACAGAAATCATAATGGAATAAACGATGGCTTGGAATACAAGTTTCACTCGTCGGTTGTCTTCATCCTCCCCCCTCCTCCCCCCTCAACCGTACCTTCCCTATTTATATCCTGCAATTCTGTTTTAACGATTTGCAACCAGAACGATGAAAAACAAATGAGAACGGGAACACTTCTTTGTTGCTCTTCACCCTTCCTGTTTTCTCCTTTGACATATTTACATCGATCCCTTTGCAATACGAAGAAGTGAATTGACGGGTAGAATGAAGGAGATGATTCGTTGTAAAATTTACGTATTTTTTAAATTACTCTCACAAACAATTTTTTATATTATAGGTGTTACTTCTTCAAATAAAATATATGCCTAGAACAGTTTTGTTGTAATATTATAGAAGTTGCAGAAAAAAAAAATTTTTTTTTGATGCTTTTAGAATTTTAAATTTTTCTATTCCTTTTTTTTGATGCTTTATATGAGAATTCAATAAAATTTTAGATTTTGATAAAACAAAAAAATTTTAAACGCCTAATTCATAGATAAACGTATTATAAGCCATAAATGAGGGCATTTTTCAGTTAATCGCCATCAACACATCGACTATCCTATACGTTTTGTGAAAATTTCAGCTGAGAGTTTAAATTTGAAAAAAAAATTTTTTTTTTCTGTATGCTTGCCATAAGAGAAGGGAACTCCTTCCTCTCTTATTTTTCTTCCTCTCAGTTTCTTTGCTTACGCATACATCCATCTATTTCCTGAGAGGATTCAAGGAGCACTTTGCGAAATCAACGTTCAAGCGGTATTTTTTTTTACTTACTAAATACTGCGAATCAACTCGCATATAGTCTCTAGTGAACGAACAAAGATGATGATTTTTCTTCAGAAAAATATTCCACAAAGGCGAATGGACGATAAGAAAAACGACGAAGAATTTTCATGCACTTGTGGAAAAATCGTGCGATAACTCTCCGAATGCATGAAGAAAGGGATGTATGTGTGGCCGTTATTCGGTCATTTTTCTCGAAAATGTTTCTTCGCATCACGTCGAATTTATGTTCAATAGAGGGAGAAAGGGAAAGATGAAGGTTAGGAAGGGGAGGGAAGGGGATATGGAGGAGGGAGAAAGGGGTGGGAAGTGGGATGTGAGGGATGGGTAATAGTGATGTCTGCAACTAGAGTGCAATCAGCGGCAATGTGTTCAATACGGAGGAACAACGAGCAGCAAGCAGCCGGTTCGATTGCCGTATGTATGTATTCCCATGCCTATGAAAAGGGACGGACGACGGCGAGAGATGTCAATATGAGCTGCAAAGAGAGCATTGGCAGCAAAAAGATTAGGCGGGATAGCTCGAGATGCCACATACCTATCTCCCCCCTCCCCCCTCCCCCCCCCCCCCCCCTCTCCCCCCCTGGACACACTATTCACACCTCCCGCTACTTTCATTTATCGTTG
>QEWY01001940.1:801111-835381 GCA_006503575.1 Baylisascaris schroederi
ATATATCCAAATCTACTATACCTACACAGGTGATGCTGAGGGGGTGATTCGAATCGAGATGAAGACTCGTGCTCAAGGCGGAAATGAAGGGAGAGGGATGGGGGAGGGGGAGGGGGTGAGGAAGGAAACTAAAACTCGAAGAGAGATCTAAAAATTTCTATTAAAAAAAACTCTCAAAAACTGCCCTCCCCCATGCCATAAGCAATCGCTCATTCCTTCAAATTATCGTACGAAAAAAAAACTTCCATTTGAGAAATACAATACATTTTGAAGATAGTTTTAATAGTTTTAAAATTATTCGCTGGTTCTCTCATTTTGCTATACTCTCTCATCATCATGCAACTCAGAGATAGCCAAGTTTCCCTCTCGTAAAAAAAAGAGCTTCGATCATAAACCGATTAAGAGGCTTTTTAAGACCTCGAAAAGCCTTGAAATTGCCAGCCGAATGACGCACTATCATCATAATCTTTGATGGCTGCCGCATCATAATGATAGCTCTTCAAAAAAATTTGATTATTGATGAAAATTTGCAATTTTGGGAGGTGCTATAAACATTTCGCAATATTGGGAGATGCTCTAAAAACTTTGCAATTTTAGGAAGTGCTTTAAAAATTTTGCAATTTTAGGAGATGCTATCTTTACATTGCACCAAAAACCATAAACAAACCATGCATCATTCGGGTGGGAAACAAAGAATTTCAACAACATTCTAAATCTTAAAAGAATCTTGCAATCATTCGCTTAGAATTTAGTTACGAAAAAACCTCTATGACTCATGGTCATACACTGCTGAACTAACATGCCAAAACGAGAGAGTCAGAAAAGGCTTTGTTTCCCTGTTCAAGTATTTTTCTTCGATAATTGGAAGAGGTCAGTGCATGTCCTATAGACAAACGGGAGGGCTTATAAACAAAGATATACGGTATGTGTTTATATTTACATATGCTCAATATAAAAAAAAGGTTAGAGGAGAATAATGCACTCCTTTGGGTAGTTAGTACTAGTATATAATATCCTGAAGATATTCATGCATATATCTACGAGCGCTCTTGCTTGGTTGATAGAAATAAATGAAAACTGGGAAAACACATTGGCTAAAAAATTTGAAAAGCAGAAAAAAAATCATAAATAAAAAACTTTAATCGTAATTTACTTTCATAACTGATCAACTTTCAATCAGTGTTTTTCAAAAGATAAAAATGGAAAACAACGACAAAAAAATTGTTGGCAGCAAATAATGAACGATTGCATTAAATATGCAAATATTTTTAAACTTTAAAGAAATGCTGCAAAAAAAATTTTTTTTTATTTTTTCCATAAAAAATTCCATTTTCACCCCCTTTCCCCCCCCTCCCCCAATCGACCTGAATTTGACCTAATTCACTCCTTTTGAGATGAAATCAACAAAACGAAAGTGGTTGGCGCTGCGAAGATGGGAAATAGGTCTAGTTGAGAGATACATTTCTCACTTCACTCGAACAAATCGCAATGAGGCAGAATTGGCGTCCACTAAAAAAAAAAAGAAAAAAAAGCCCACATCGAATGTGTTGCCCTTTAACGCATCAAACATCAACAAAGTCAGCAATATTTTCTTGTAAACATCCACAACACTATCCACATAGATTGCATATATACAAATATTTTCATAGAAAACATATTGCAGCTATATAATTAAATAAATTAATTAAATTATTATTAGCTAACAGATGCTTTAATATTGCAGCAATTTTATGAAGGAAAAAAATTCCACGAGATGAATGAGTAATAAAAATGAGAGAGTATTAAATTAGAGAGAGAGAGAGAGAGAATTATAAAACCTGCATATTCAAAAAAAAAACAACTACATAAAAATATGAAAATTTTTCACAACAACTCAATGTAAAAAGAGAGTTTCGCCAGCCTAATAGCCGAATACGAATATGCTCTTCAATAAAATCAAAATTTGCACGCCTTCTTTTATTCCATTTACCTATATAAACTTCATATAATTTTCAAAATAAATAAATATTCAAGGCATTGCATAAAATAATAAATTCAAAGAAAATCTATGAGAACTGATCAAAATGGTTTATTTAAAATATGATTCCCCTTAATAAAAAAATAAATATAAAGTGAATAAATAGAATAGAATAAAATCAAATCGTTATCTATTTCAAAATCTAACAGCAACATTTCAATACGGAATGAATGTCATTCGCAAATATACTAAATAACTGGAAAATGACGTCATGCAATATTAAAGTATATGAACAATGAAGAATAGAATTAAATGAATATAAATAAAAATGAGAGAACTTACAATAGCAGCATTGAGTTGTTGCCTTCTGGGTGATGGTGGTGTTAGATGCGTCGACGAGGAAGGCATCTGATCATCGACATGAATGTGACACTGGTGAAGCCGCTTCTTAACAAGACCAACCAACTCTGAGAGCATCTTTAAGAGCAAACTGCCTGCGTTCAACGTGTCGGCCCGTCGTCGCGTCTATTCGTGCCTCTCATTCGCTAAACGCGTGCGTACCCCGTCTAGACACTATGCAACGATATCGATTGGGATAGCGCCTTTTTGCACCCTTTAGACTCAACCGTAGACATTCGTGTGTGTGTGTGTGTGTTGATGCTTGTGATGCCGGAGCTGATGCTGGAGCTGCTACTGGAGCTGTAATTGCACACATACAAAAGTGCAACTTCATTACATCATCCACAAATACCCCCTCTTTCCCCATTCATTGCCCGCTAGCAGACATCCTTCACTACCTTCTTTATCAACAAGTACTTGATTCTACGTATCCACTCTTTTGTATTGCCTATATCTACTATCTTCCCCCTCTCTAATCTTATCTGAATGTAGATTTTCTTAGATACAAAATCATTAAATAATTGCTTCATATGTTAGATGCATTCACATCGTAGCCATAATTGCTGTGGTCTCTAATGCATCCTTAACATCAGCACCGTCTACTCGTATAAGTCCACCTATAATACCACCCCTATTATCTGCCATCAGTCCTTGTCGCGGTCTTCGTTGCCTATACCCTCCCTCCCCTCCGAATCCTTCTGCATAGTTTGATTTCTAAGTCTTTGGGGAGTTTTTATAGATGCATTTCGTATCGATAATGAGCGATCACGTCAATCGTTGAAGCATGGTTGCTTTTCGTTGTGGGTGGTGAATGTATGCACCGCCAAATAGATAGACACTAGTGGGCGTTATAGAGTGTGCGTCTGGCAACATGTTGTCGTGCAAGGCGGTGTCACCCTTTATCTAGCAGCTACACTCTCCAACGTTGCGTCTATGTGCTCGGCATTCTGGAGCAAAAACATGCGGTTCGTTGTGTCGCGTCACTCTCTATTCTCCATTGAATACCTCGATTATTGCAAGTGTTTCCGTGTTGAGGATCGTCGAATAAAGTGATCGCGCATTAAATGATCAGATTGCAGTTAATAAAATATTTCACATTTAATTCCTATATCAAAAATCTATTAGTAATTATTTTATTGCCCATATACCTTCCCAATGATGTGATCGCATCTAATTCTTCAATTATTTACGAAATCTGTTCTACAGTCTTTCTATAAATAAGAGGATTAATATAATTTTTGTTATTGACAGCTTTTGTTTTATTGACAACTTATTTACCTCATAGAAATATTCCATATTTCACTAAAATTTTCTTATAAAAAATTTTTTTGAAATAAAAATAATAATTAGAGATGAAGCGATCTCATCGAATCGTGAAGAATCCTCACCAATATTTTTTAAGAATCGAGATAAACATATTGACGACTAGTAAATGATTATAGAAGTTAAGTTCTTCAGGCAAAATCCTGAAATATCTCTAAATATTGGAATAGAGTAATACTTCCTAAAATCAAAGATATAGGAAGCCCAGTAAAAGTACAAACACTCTTTTTGTGCCAAAATACTTGGAACCGTATTATACCAAAGCTAACTTATAACCCCTAATTCCCGGTACTTGGCTTCCGAAAAGTGGTACAAGAACAGTACTCCAGCTTTCTGATAGGAGAAGTACAAATACAGTACTAAACCACTTAATACTCTACAATATTGAGAAGCTAAAATTTATAAACAAACACATGTACCTACAAACTTTTCTTGGAGGAAGGGGATCTGGGGGCGGTTGAACCCGCAAAAGTTGGCAATCTACTAAAGGTGTTACATTTCTAACTTTACCAAATAGCCAATGTGCAAAATTTTTGAAAAATCGTCGAGTATTGAATAAAAATTTGCTTCACATAAATAAATAAAAAGTATTTTTTAATGCAATATAAAGAAAAAATTAAAAAAAAATTTTTTTTCAATAAAAATGTTTTTTCTTTATTGGAAATATTCAAGGATGAAATCCCTTTCAACTATCTAAAAGCACCAAAATTTTAATTTTCTATCGACCATAATTACCACTAAAGAAAAATATATGATAAATGCAAATGCAATACAATACAAGCAGCTTAATTATATTCGTTTGCCTCCAAATCATCGCTTTTATGTTTTAAATTGTCACGTCAAGTTCTAATAAGGTTGGACGATTAGTCTTGGATCATCTAACGATGATCCAAGACTCAAATAGCCTGTGGCAATTTTCTCGAGAAAATTTAATCGTACGGGACATTTGCGCCACATAAAAGTATAACGTCGTCACACTAATATATGAATGCATAAGTCCTTTCCACAGAAATATTGCAAACGCATCACATCTGTAGTTCAATAAGCGACAATGAAAAGTGCAATTAATCATTCGCATAGTGAACGCTATTATATGATTCCGATCATGAAATTCGGTGTTTGTCATGGAAACGATTTCCTTCACTTCCGATTGCTATATTTTTCGCTAAAGAAAAAAAAATCGGATAAGAGGAAGTTGAATATTGTCGACATTTATGTAAAAAAAGAAGAAAAATTTTTACATTTTTATTTATAACAATTATAAATTGATTCTTCAATTTTTCTAAAATATCGAAAATTTTTTCAAAGATTTATATTTAATTCATATATTCGTAAAATGTATTTAAAATTCGCTTGGATTTGTTTCAAAAAAAAATTGTTTTTTTTTCACTCATTTTTTTTTCACTCTATTTATTAAAAATTTAGAAAAACACATATTGGATTATAAAAATATTGCGATAAAAGAATCGAGAAAAATAGCCTCATAAATATTCTATCGATGAAAGTTTGAAAATCAATTAAATGAAATCAATTCGCAGAGAAAAGTGAAAAAAAAAATGATTGCAAAATTAAGTCAAAAACAATGTAAATACTCGAGAGAGGCAATATAGAACAATTGAATTCATTTGAACGTTTGTGCAACGAATGAATATAAAAACTTGCTACAACTTGTATGATGAATGTTGCAGTTATATTCGTTCTCTTCCCCCGCCTCCTACCCATAAGAACCTAAAGTTGTTCAGTTCGTAAGATGCGCTAGGGCTCCCCCGCTCCCTCCCCACCCCACCACATTTCGAAGAAGTCGATATAGGAGTATACTTAAAGCTTATTAATAATAACCATTTGACTATTTTGTAGAATAAAATGTGCAGAGGCTAAGTTCCAATATCAGTAGAAGTGGGAATGGGAGATAGAATGAGAGGAGGGGGGAATGGGGAAAATTGGGAAATGGGGGATATAAATATTGCGATATTTTCTATCAAATATAAACACTGGGGTAATATAAAATGATGTACTTTGTGAAATTTGCAACAAAAAAAAAGTGGAATGAAGTAAGTTCAATTATATACATTGGGGATGGGCAAAATGCCAATAGAATGGAATGTTTGCAAATAGTAATTACACAAACTGTAGTAAATAGTCGGGTGGAATATTTAAGAATAGAAAAAAATATGAAGGAAATAGAATAGAGTACAGTGTTAAATAGTGATTGTTGATAGAATGTTTTTCTGAGAGAATCTAAGAAAGAGAGAAATTTAGTGAAATATAGGGAAGAGTCGAAGAATTTGCTTGAATGCCATCCGGAAGTTGCTTTTTGAAATGATGCGTAGTCACGCCATTTTACTGTTTATGTATATATATATATATATATATATATATAATATGCTTCGAATATGCATCTGTTCACTGCAATCAATTTCAGTCTGCAATTTCTAGCTTGCCTCAGTTTATTCCTCAATCTGCTTTCATCCACTCTTCCAGACTCTTTATTACTCCCACATCCCTTCGTTCCGTCTTCTCTCCCTATCTTTCTGCAGCAGCAAATTTCGATGCGAACAATCTCTTCCTTGTATAGTTGTTCCCATATGCATTATACGATGATTTATCGATTTTCCCACACATTTATGTAAGACATAGCCCCAGGGTTTGTGTTGTCCACAGCTTCTCAAATATGACCTACTGTATATTCAGATATTCAAAAGGGAAGAGTTCATAAAAAAGTGGAATTATAAGCAATGAAATAATACTGTTTCAAAAAAATTCATTTCCGCATGAGCTCACCATTAAGTACCAGCCGTCTGGTTGCATCATTTCGACTCGAGACGAATACCGCACAAATTAGAGGATGCAGACGGCGAGAGAATAACCGTGAAAAACACATAGATCGCACGAAAAATTCAAATGAAATCGCGTGAACGCGACACAAAAAAAACAATTCACTCAACGTTTGACGTATATATATGCGTGACGAGAGGACTTATAGACGCCAACGTTGCATTTGTATTGCAGCCAGCCGTTATTGCAGCCAGCCGTTGCATTCCGTATCCCTTGCATTTTATTTTTTATAATTAGGAGGGGGGAGGGGGAGGGGGAAGGAGAGGGGTGGTACTTAAGAGAATTAGGTCCCTCCCAACTATAGCTTTCATGAAATAGCAGATATATACGCAAAAAAAGACATATAAAAAATAAACCCCTAAGTATAATATAGGTATGTTAACTTATAGTCATAATGACTGGCGGAATAAGCTCGAGTGCAATATCTCTATCTTCAGCTAAGTATATTAGCCTATTCGACTCGTAAAACAAAATGGGCAATGTGAGCTTGTCAACAGATAGATATTTTTCGACGATTTACAATGATTGCAATTTTTTCAATCCTGAATAACCAAAATCTATCAGCTGTATTTAACAGCCGAATATTATCCTTGTTTTTTTTGCTCACCAACTTTGCAAAGTTCTCAACGAATTTTGCGATTTGATTACGTTTGCAATTTCAAATTTTACAATCTTCTCAATGCAAATTACAAAAATAAGCAACTGAGCAATATGGCGCTAATGAACAAAACTGTAAACTTAACAAAGCCTATTTATAAAATTATGAATAAATATGCATATTCGCATAAACGGTTGCTTTGAGCTTTCACTCTTTGTAGGGATTACAAAAGGAAAGAAGCTTTAAAGTTCCATTAATTTATCTACGAAATATTCTGTCGTTTTTCTTTTTCTCAACCCTACCTACATAAAGTTCGTCGTGTAAACTTATAAAACCCATTGAGGCCGACTTTCAACTCGGACCCTTATAGCGAAGAGGTCATATCATGTTTCTTTAGGCTGTTCTTTACTCGAAGCTTAGGTAAGTGGAAGTCCTATCCCATTTCAAGCTTAAGTAAGTGGGAATCTCTTTGCTTGGTACGTATGATTTCTACCAACAAAAAATATTAGTTACACCGGATGTACTGAAAACCTGCCACTAACACAGGCATACTTTATTACAGGTCACCGTAATCACCTTATTCACAAATCTGCAGGTCTGCAGGAACTCTCGAAGTTTCCGGGCAAGTAACTATCTGTTAGACTTGTCCTCCTCCCTACTCCCCCTCCCTCCTCCTCCCACCTTCCTACCTTATACAGAATTCATGCTTTTAGGCCGAGCCTAATAACCCAGTGAACGAGTATCACCAATCCGAATACTACCTGGGAAAGTACAACAGCTTATGCTCTTTGCATAAATCTGCCTCTTCGGTTTCCTTACATCCAGAACCTCCCCCCTTTCATGAAAACATCCAAGCTTTGTTGGATTCTTTATATAGGATCGATTTTCCTACAAAACTAACCAAAGATATATGCACTGACTCAACGCAACGATCAGAGGGATGTAGTGGTCGACGAATGATTATGGATCGATAATTCATAGAAGTTCACTTATTTCTTTAGAAAAATAATCATTGCAGATACCCCATATAAGCAGCATGTATTATCGTACCATGCACAACACATCATGTATCGTATACCTCTGTCATGCAAACAAAATGATATCGCTTCGACACTTTCCTCTATCGAACGATGTTAGACATTTGCGCCGTATATACGATACAATCATCGAGGTTTTAACCATTTAATACGCATATTCTACATTCCAGCATTAACCAACACCCATACGAATCACTTTATATGAAAACACTAATAAATATTTTTCTAAAGATTTTTGAAATCTTTCGAAAAACAATAAAATGAGAAAGGACAATTTAATACGAATAAATAATAGAAATAAATAAACATGCGATAATCGAATTTTAAAGAAAATAAACAAATAAAAACAAAATTTTTCAACATAGCGCAAATACCAATTGAAAAAAATTCCATAAAAAAGCTGCTTTCAGCAGTCAATTTTTGCCAAGTAAAACAATCTCAAGTGATGAAAACATTTAAAAATAAAAACAATAATAATAAGAGAGGCATTCCGGAAATGGTGGCACGATATATGATTTCTTCAATTCCCTCAGTCATATCGATTAACGGAAATTGCTATCCGGAAATTTGGTTTATTTCCAACAATTGACGGACAGATAGACGGGTTGCTTGCTTATGTAAAATATTATATCATTTTTAAACTTATATAACATGTAAATTAGATGACTAAAATAAAAATGAAAAAAAAAAAGAATTTCCAAGTCATTTTAGGGTATCCAAAAAATTTATTAGTGATTTCAATCCTGATCAACGAGTTTTTTTAGTTGAATAATTGAAACCGGCGAATGGACAGACACGCACACATACAGACAGACGTGAAATCGTCGCAATCTGCTTTTCCATGAATTTAGAGAAGAAAAAAGAAACAAAGTCCCTCACTGATTGCAATTTGCAATTTGCAAAATGAAAAAAAAAAACAAAAACAAATGCAATTGCAATTTGAAACAATTAATATGGCGCTTTCGATGACAGACAAACAAACACTATGAGAAATAAAATTCAATAGTAAAACGTTGCAGCTTTCTATCGAGTTGAACTCGAGATTAGACATGAATGCACAGAGAAATAAAGAAAGAGGTATAAGGTAAAGAGAAGTGATAGTATATCTATTCTATCACTGCAAAGAAACAAACAAAAAGTGCGAAATAATGCTCGAAGAAGAGGTTTAGACACAACAACAAGAGGCTTATAACGTCACCATCACCAACCTTTAATAATATATGAAGAATTGAATCCCATTATCTAATGCTTCAGTTGCAATTCCACAATGTTAAAATTTTAGAACAGAAATTTGAATATGCTTTGATGGGCAATATGACTTTCACTCCTTCAGATGGAAGTGACATCCTTCAGAAGCACATGACGATGATTAGTGGGGGTTTAAGAATCACTATTCCGATTCCTGGAATCAACTGAAATATCCATTCACTCTCCTTCCCACCCACTTAAAAGAACGTTTCTTCAGGTTGGGGCTAACAATAAACAGAAAATTATATAAAGAATAAAACAAGATAAAATTGTGATGAAGAAATAAACAGCAAATAAACATACAACAAAGTGAGGTCAACAAACATCATTCGTTAATCCTTTAAAGGAATTTCACTTCATCATTGAATGATTTTATATGCATTCGAAAAGATAAAACAACTCACATATATTTCAATATCTAATATTATATAATGGAAACTTTTCCAATTTTAAATATATGCAAAAATAATTTATTATAAAACTATAGAGGAAAATTTGAGGCAAATTATATCATCCCAATAAAATCCTTGACAAAAAATATTTGTTTATGCAAAAGGAATCATTACTAGAACGAGGAAAAGACCCTTCATTAGAGAAACTCTTAGCAACCAAAGCTACCAAAACGTAGTGAAAGATCAACCCTAAATACAACCAAGAAGAGAATATCAATGCAATAGGAGTTGTGAAATGGATTGATTACATTGGAAATTTCGGCCTAAGAGTACACTTCCAACTGAAAATTATTGTCAATAAAATTGACTTAAGAATATTGCCGAAGTAATTCTACATGCTAAACTCCATTGCATTGATCATTCAATTGCTCTATGAAAGGCAACAAACAGATCTACGTCACATTCAAAAGGCTATTAGATGAAGAAAGCGAGAGGTGCCTTCTGATGCTTAGAGGCACAACACAGATGGACGTCGAAGGCAATGAACTCTCATCGTCATATTATGAAACGCTAAATAAATGCAGTGTAGACTATTTAAACTTAAAGACTTTCTTTAACGCTCAAGCTCAAATATTCTGAATCCTTCAATCGACCAAAGGTAAACTCACTGATACCGACGAGGTGGAACGAATCTCCACTCAAAGATGTCGATGCAGCTATATGGGTGTCTGAGTGCAGGTAGTTGATAATGATTTAGCGTTCCTTGTCGTCCACAAATGCATCTGCACAAATACGTCCAACAACATCGCTTTTGCTTCCCTAAAACTATCCAACTCACTTTATTTAGATTTCCACTCAAAATCTCTAATAAAATAAATAATAGCCCTCTAATATTTGCATCAAAAATTGAGAGTTTTTATCGCTCAAAATTGCTATTAATTTATAAATTCTTTATAACAAGAAATTAATCACAAATTTATATTCCTTTAAGATGGAACATTTACCCGAATACTTAAATATACGGGCTATTAAAGACTGCCTCATTAATAAATAAGAAAATATGGGAACAGCAAATTCATACAGCTGATGCTTGGATGAAAAAATAAAAACAGATAAAAATTTATGCAGCTAGCTAACTTCAATAAAGAAAAAAACTTAAAGATGATAAAAACATAGGTGAGCATTTCTCCATCGAATCAGAGGCACTTTTGTTCAGATAAAGTTAACTCGCATATCTGCTTAACGATTGTAAATAATAGCATTTTAGAGATTTACTCAGAAATTTTCACAACGCTATGCATCAACTTCAATCACACAACGTGGCATAGCATCTGAGATCTTCTGACTGTCGAACGAACGGTTTTTTAGGTAGGCATAAGTATGGAAGGTTTTCCCTAGGCAATATGGGAGGGAAGGAATATTGCGGCAAAGGAGAAAGGAAGGGGGGGTGAGAGGGGGAGGGTGGGGGGAGGGGAATTGTACGAAACATACCTTGGCAATGCAAGTCGGACAGAGAACACAGGACGCTTTTATGTTCCTCGACAAGTTTTTTTAGGTTCGGTGAATGTGGATCAACGGTGTGAATATGTTGATGTCAACCTGGATCGAAAACTGGAAAATCCACTCTCGTGATTCCCTTTTTTCTTTGCAATCTTTTTTCTTAAGAGTAGGGGAATCTTACATTCCTTACCCGTTTGTGCAAGCAAATAGTTAACCGAAAAAAAAACAGCGAATAACTGACTTGTTTATAGGTAAAGTTGACGTCAAAACATCCTGTATGGCGATATAGATTTCATCAACCAAATCCGGCCATTTCAACCATAAACGACGTTGTGCCGAACGGCAAATCTCCGCAATTCCCAAAGCACATCGTGACATCATCTCACCGTCCTCTTCCACCTCAACTACATAATTTCACTGCAATCCACTTTTTAGAACTTTTAATCCACTTAAAAAAAATACAAAATTTGCATAAATTATGTTCATATAGCCGATTTATTTGCATTGAAATTTGCATAAATGCCCACAAATTGCATCATCACGATTTATTAATTAAATAAATAATTACAGCGGATCAGCTTAGTCGATCACCTCTCAATGGTACCCTTTGTCTTCATTCAACGGTACCAATTGTTACAAGAAACTTTACCGGCTCATGATTTGTTCGTTCGTATTTTCAAAATCCTTCACAACGATCTATAATTCATCTATCTTTAAGAACATATATCTATTTAATAAAACTATGAAAAAAAATTTGTGAATTGCTTTCATCTAATAATCGTCAAGCTCACTATTGGTTAACTAAACAAAATTTGCATATGAACAAACTTGATCAACGATTGTGATGATCCATCCTTTGATCGCCGATATGATCGTATATAGTATTTGATTCGATTCGAGATTACTATGTGAATGTGTTCGAGGCCATGGTGCAACCAATAATAACGCAACCACATCGGGCAATGAGGTTTTTGCAATCTCAGGGCATAACACATACGATGACATCTCGGAGCTGATACGCTCGGCAAAAGATGACTGCAGACTCTTGTGATCTGCAAATAAAATGCTTGTCTCCAAGCTTAAAAATTCTTTGTTTTTAGCAATCACTACTCAAATTTTGGCATTTAATTATCGATATAAGTTTTGCACTATTGCTTCACCAAACATATATAGATGTAGGTAGTTCCTTCTTATCTCTTTCTTCATCGGAAAGGAAAGTCTTTTCATAGACTCAAATTTCGAAGGTAGAGAAAAAGTTGATTGCAGGGATCTTTTTTGCTTTGAAAGAATTAGAAAACGGATGACCATTCGATTGGATTTGTTCAGCAATTTGTGAAAAAATTCTTCGATTCTTTCCGATTGCCCGCTTAGAAAATCGATCATTCGGGTTATGGAATGCCCAAAAACTCAACGCATTGTGGCTATACTAAATATTCAAATATTCTTTTAATTAATTAGGTCATTTAAAAAGATATGCAAATATATATATATATAATATATATATATATATATATATATATATATAATGACTTTAGAGCTATATAACCAAATAAATTGAAACATGCAGTGAAAAAAATATCAATGGCAAGCACTTATCTTGTCGTACAATAATACTGCCCTGTTATCGCACAATCTCAAACACCTCAGAAAGATGCAAAAGTTACCCAGCGGGAATGAGGTGAAATTAGCTAAACGGTCACCGTCTAGATCACCAAAGAAAACGAGCGGATATTGTACTGTTTCCGGACTTGTCCCAAAATTATGATGAGGGGATACTTATGACGCCGAAGAACAAATACTACACTAAAGATTTGTTTCTGAATAAGAACTAAAGTTTGAAATACAAAACCTGTCATGATATTTTCATATCGCACCATAACAAGTTGCTCTACTGCCCTATCTAACGAAATCATAACCACTTTAAAACGAATAAAAAATAAACAGAGATTTGCAATCTATGAATAAATGCACAAAATTTAATCACGCATTCCAAACTATGGCAATTAAAACTATAAAAACAAACAAATTAGGACTTCTCTCTAAGAAAATTCGACGATGGCAACGACCGGATACAAAAGAATTTTCCGGATAGTTCATTCATTAACTGCTGCAAATTAAAAAAAGCTAAACGAGTAGAGGGTTTGTTGTTCGAAGAAAAAAATTCAGCATACCTACAACGAGTACAATCATATCGACAGCGAAATGTGCATCTCCATCGTGAAATGCCGAATCAGCGAGTAATGAACCAACACGTGACCACGTCGCATCATCTAATTTCTGCACATCACGTGCCAATAATAAACGTTCTATAAGCAAACGAAAACTATAAAATCGATAAGCAATATAACTAATCAACAATATTTTTAGCAGAATTAAAGAAGATTGTAGAAGGAAATTCAACTATTGGGGTAAGAGGTAGGAATCTCCTGGATACCGGTTGCCATAAACACCGTTTTTTCGTACTTCCTTCCCAATCACACTTGTTTTTTTTTTTTTGTATTTATCTCTAAAAAACTCCTCAAGTCCCCCACACACACTTCCCCAAATCGTTGCCTAGGTGGTAGGTGCGTGTACATTTGCCCTGGATTTATTCATCAAGTGGGACTTGAATAAAATCTTCCATCATCGATCACCTTCCCACCCCAAATCTTGCCTGTTTTGAACCTTTATTCGTAATATCACTAAAATATCGGCAACCGGCTAATCCTATAATGAAAAATTATATGAAATTATAAATCAGCGTAAATACTCACTCATATCATGCGAAGACGATTGACGGTCAATGCTCATAGCGGCTATTTTAGCAACGATATCGTCGGCGGTCGATGGTAGATGACCATTGTCCACTAATTGCTTCGTAGAGTTGTTGTCGATGGGTGGTCGGTGTGTGGATCGACCCGCATTAAGCGTCGATTGAATGCTGTTCAACATTCGACGATTCCTTTCCGTAGCACTGAGGTCACGCTTCGATGCCGACTCTCGAGAATCCTTCTTGGTGCAACTTGTTGAACATACCCCATCTCCCTCTCCTTCATCCGACATTCAGTCGACGTCACTCACTCAACAAAAACGATTAACAAATACAACATTATCGAAGCAAACTAGCATTTCACATCTTCATAAATAAAATAACGAATAAGCGTACGAGTTAAGAAAAAAATATAAGGAAACCCCCACCGATCTTTGGTTAAATCCAGCTTCGGTATTGCTGGAGGCGAAATTTGGTACCGGGTTTAACCCATTCCTATAGAATCCTATATGTTTCACCGTAATGAATTCATCCTAAACAATGTTTTTACCTGCATGCACACGTTTACCTTCAATGACTGAATGACAAGGTTCGTGAATGACACCTTGCGAACCATCTGTCGATTATTACGGTTGCATTGATGGAATTCACTTCCCCTTACCATTGTTTAAGTGGAGCAAATTTCCAGGTGTAAAAAAAAACCAACAAGTTCGATACAACGCACCGGAAAAGAGGGCGATAAACCAGTTTTACAAGACAAAATCCGGATTTGTTAGCATGGTTAAGTAAGATCGATATTACAGCGAATAATTGACGAAACTCTTATATCTTTTTAATTATATTACCTCATTATTTTTTACCACTAAGCTTTTAATTATATTACCTCATTATATCCCCTTATTACATATCATTTTCAAATTGATAAGCTTTAAAAAACCACGGTAAAAGCGGTATTTTAAGCTTGAAACACACTAAGAATCAACTCAATGAGAATGCACCATACAGAGTAAGATAATATAAATGTGGCGACGAATTTATTTAAATTCGTTCATTTATATGCATAAAATATTTTTGAAGGTTTTTGAAAAAAAAAATTAAAAAATTCTTCAAAAAATCGAACGCAAAAAGAAATAATTCTCCAACGATACAAATATAAGCGCAAAAATCATACACAAAAACTCATTAAAAGTAGCAAAAATTTAGTATAATAGAAATAAACATTGCTTAGAAGGATAAATGGAATCCGTAACCCCGCTCCGGAACAGCACCGCAGATGGGATGCGGATTCCCCATACTGTATCTGGATCGACGCGATTGGCAGACGAGGTGAGTAGATAAGTCAATTCATAGATGAGATTCTAATAGTTTATTCTGCTCCTCACTTTCATACCGCCTTTCATCAATCGATGCGAAAAGGGCAGATCGTTGAAGTTATTTCTATTCCTATACCTGAACGACAGGACTCAACCATGGCATTTGGTGTGACCCGTTTTTGCGTTGTTGAATGACGACGACTTTAGACCACACCTTAGCACGAGTGTTTTTTCAATGAACTATGCTAGCATGGCCTTCCGCCAAGAAATGGCGCATTTGTCCTCCGAGAGAGGCTGCTGTGCTTTGCTAATTTTATTGGTTACAGCCAAAGTTGCTACATGCAAATTGTAGGCGTTGTGCGGGTTTACTGAATAGGTAAGTAAAATAGCAGGGTAGAACTAGGAGAAGGTAGGAGGGAGATATTTTATGTGTAAATGAATAAAGGTGAGAATGGTGTAACGGTTTAAATAAGCTCACGATGAGTGGGGTAGTGTAGTTTTTTCGACATTAATCAAAGCGAACAGGTGACTTCCGGTAAAATTACCTGTAAAAAATGGTGAGGTTATTGCTGTGCAAATATGAAATATGCACTCCACGATGCTTACACCGTGCGCCTAGTAATTCACTCATTCACCTCTTTTAAGTCTTACAACCAAAATTACCGGAGAGCATGAACGAATCTATAACCCCTACCTTTGGGCTACGAAATGGGGAAGTGTGGTCATTCGGCTACGAGATCGGGATATTCATAGTACCAGTCACACAGGAATCGAATTTATAAACTTTTTTCCTGCGCAACTATGCTTGCAGATCCACTCTTACCGCAGTTTGACGTTCCGCTGCGGCATTGGCTTACCTTATAAAAAGATTATCAAATATTCAGAAATGTGAACTACACATACGGGACCTTAGACCCTTTCCTGTTTGCTATTTCATGGTGGTGCTTTGAATTGGCCATGGATTCTTCGATCTGATTAGCTATTGTTGCAACAGCTGTTGATAGTGGGCATTTGATGTTAAATAAAATAAAGTGGATTAGTAAACATGTTATGTTTACCGTTGCATATGATATTTCAAGACATTTGCGCCAAATTAGGAATATTTGAAGCAGTAGTTTTCAAACTTTTTTCTCTAGGCCATATTTTCAAAAAAAAAGAACATTAGCGCACACAGCACTGCATTTTTTTTATTGACTAGAATATAGATACAAGAAAATCGTAAAAAACCAAATTGAACAACTCTCAACAGTGCTTGGAACTGACTCATAATATAATCATATTACCTACAGAATATATAAAGTAATGTAGCTTCCCGCCATATTTTTAGAAGGTTATCGTTTAGAGTGTAGTATCATGGACTACCTGCAACAAAGACACCTGAGTCACTTCACGACATTTGCGCCACAGACGTTTGCGCCCCGGTGAAAATAAGCTCAATAAGCACAACGACGTCACTGAACGTTGCCAAGGTATTTGCCGCTATTAGAAGTCTACAGTGCACGTATGTCGTTGAAATGTATGGAAGGGGCAACCGTGTCGATTCTATATAATCCTCCATCTCGTGGACCCTTTTTTTTGCATTTTATCACTTAATAAGTGAATAACCTTGAAACAGGTATTTAATGAAGCGAAGTGGTATTTTTCGAAGACCGGCCGATGATGACGATTATGGAGATCGTGTAGTCCATGCAAAGCCAATCGACGAACGTGTTGCACGTAAATTAGGCTCATTTGGTACGGGAAAGGATTTCGTTGTTGGTGGTGAACGATCGCAGAAAGAATTCACTGGTTTGTTTTGTTTTATTTATTGGAATATCGATTATGTATCACTTTAATGAAACCTATATCGAAATAATATTACTTGAATGGCTATTAGGGGAAACTTGAGGAGAGGAAATCGAGTTGACAGTCGAATTGTGGTATTTCCACTACGGTGGTAGTTTTGAATGAAGAACGAACTATAACGGCAAGTTCATTAAGGTTGGATTTGATTGAGAGGAATGAGAGGGAGCACTTTTATCCATTTGCTGCAATTTCGATGTTTATTGAAGAAAAAAAGCGGAAATTTTCCTAAAGTTTTTGTGTATGTGTATAGTTATTAATAAAGGAACAATTCAAGAAAGTGATTGTAATTGTATATATATATATATATATATATATATGTATCATTTCAAAGCACAATATATGACTTTAGTTCAGTGAAAAAGATAACTCTATATTGGTTTTTTTTTGTTTCTAAAGTGGTTGACATTCATTGTCACAATTGAATAAAGATTGTTTTAAGGCAATCGCAACTTCGAGGAGAGTACATCAAGTTCGGTAATTCTATCACAAGATGAACGCAATAAAATCAGCGCTAAATTATTGAAAGCCGAAATGAAAGGAGATAAGGTAAGCAAATTTTATTTTCTTTTTGTGCTGCACCTTTCTCTTCACCTGAATAATTTAAATTTAAATATGTTGTTTTAATTAATTAGATGTTACTAGTGTTATTCTTAATTACCTACCGTATCGCCCTCATTAGAGCCCCCTCGTTCTGGTTGTAGCGAGTTTCTACATTTTTTTTGAGATAAGCCAAAGCATGAAAATTAATTTTTTTTTCTATTTTAAGTTAATTGCTATTGAGCCACAAATATGAGTGAATGTTATACACAGTTTCATTGCTGTTCATGATGTAAAATAGAACCTTACTATTGAACGAAGTCATTTTTATGAAAAAATGACTCCGTTTTTATGAAAAAAATTTCATAAAAAATAGAGCATATTAGAACTATTCAAGATTCATCGCGTATGTAAACTGATAAGCAAATTTGTGGAAAGGTCCATTCGTCTAAGAAATCGATATGTCGTCGTATTATATAAACGAATTGCAGTGAGCAGAAATGAAAATATGTTGCATTAGCAATAGTCAGATGTTAATAAATGTGAAGATGGGATTGTGAAGATTTTTTTCAAATTTTTATTATTTTCTGAAGAAATTTTTTCAATGTTTTAATTCGAAATTAAGGAGAGGACTTTTTTTTATTGTTAAAGTTTGTCCTGTTTTTCTGTAAAATTTCAGAATTTTTTTTACGCGTAAAAATGTCTTCCAAGTGAATTAGAACCCCTTTCTTTTTATTTAAATTAATTTAAAAATTATATCTGCTTTAATGCGAAGCACTATTTTAAATATAAGAATTAAATAATATGTATTGAAATTATATTTCTAAATTTAAAAAAAAATACTCGTAGAAATACGCTCCATATTATTTGCAGGAATTGGTGGAGAAATTACAGCGAAAACTTCGTGAGGGTGAGGAACCATGTTCATCGGACGATACGATAAGATTGTTAATGAAAACCGATAAAAGAAGTGGCGTTTCGATGCCTCTCTCTATGAATTCTCGTTCATATAAACCATCAAAGACAACGGTTATTAACGGCTATATCTCTTTGATTGTTTTAAACGAATCCGCCCTAATCGATGGGGTATATAGATAGCGGTATAAACTTCGTTCACCGGTTTATTCTTAACTGAATGGTATGGTTGGGTGGTTGGGAAAGTTGGTAAAAGTTTGGTAGAATTTCTTTGAGTATGGTAAGGGACGGGATCGGTATTAGGGGAGGAGAGAGGAAGAAATGATAGCGGAGTTGATTATATTATTATCTCATAGTTTTTCATCGTTTGCATTTTCAGTAATATTTGTGTTTGTTATTTTTACTGATTCGTCATTGATATTTGGTATATGAAAATCGTTATATTCATCCTCCTTTTCTTTTTTTCTTCTTTCCTCTGTACTCTCCTCGTTCTTTTTTCTTTCCGTATTCTTCTTTTCCTTCTTCTTTCTCATTCCTTCCTGTTGTTCGTTTTCCTCTTCCCCGCTCTCCCTCCTCCTTGTTCTCTTTTTCCTCCTCTCTTTTTCTCTGCCATTTTCTTCTTCTCTATCTTTTCGTTGTCCCTTTCTTTCTCTTCCTTCTTCACCTTTTTCTTGTCGTTTTGATTCTCTCTCTTCAATTTTTCCATCTCTTCCTCCTCTTTTCCCTCATTTCTTCCAATACTCTCTCTTCCTCCATTTCTCCATTATGTCTTTCCTCGTTCTTTTTTACGCCTTATGGATCCTCTATTTTGATTGTTACATTATCTATTGACGAGTAGTTTAATGTCAACTTGTTAACGCACTATTAAGTTTTTCAATTAAAGTGATTATTACTTAAACATGTTACATAACTTCCGGTTGAACTTCTTTATTGGAAAGTATTTTTTTGATTTGAGTGATTCTTTTTATTTTGAATTTTTTTATTGGATCATTAGCCAGTTTTATTTCAGAAAATATCTTTTGAATATTATTTCATCTGAATATCACTTTTTCATACTTTATTTCAAAATATTTTTATCGTCAAATGCGATATAAAGGAGAAGGGCAAAGTAGGCGTCTCGTCAAGAAAGTAACGTTTATTATAGGAGACTAATTTTGCTTTTTTAAAGATTTTTACAAACTTTATTTACTTGAAATAAACTCTGCCATAGTCATATAATTATCGTTTCAAGGTAAGTTGAAATATCTGAGATAATTGAAAGTACATTGAAGTGATTTAAGTTAGGCGAATATGAGTCATAAATGATGTTTTTTTGCATTGCTATTTGTTGAGGAAGTTGCACCTTTTGCATTCGTTCAATCGACAATTGCAATGTATTATTACGTGATATGCAAGAAATTGGTGCAATTTTCATTGCAAAGCGATGATTCATTCTTCGCATATATGTAATTTCAAGGTTGCATTAAGTGCATTGCAGTTATATACCTAGAGCTTATTTTGAATGAGAGAGAAGCTTTATAGGATTGGAAAATTGGGGAGGGAGAGGAGGGGAGATGCATGTGAAATTTCTGAAATTTTTTGGAGGAAATAGCGAATTTTTATGTTTAATAAAAATCGACCGTTTTACTAGTTTGGAAAAATTTTTGAATAGTTCTATAGAAATTTTTTAAAATTTTCTCGTATTTAGGTGTATATTTATAGGTAGAAGTGATTCTTTTTAATTTATAATTGATGATTTTTAATTAGATGCAAGCCTTATGTGAGCGAAAGGGAAGTAAAGGTTCTGAGTTACGTTCCATCTTTGCAGTGAGTCGATTATATGTACTAATGTTTAAGGCTACAGCAGAGAGGAAGATTGACGATGATTGGCAAGTGGATGATGCAATGATGAGTCATAAACGAAGAAGAAAACATGAGGAGAGGGATGAGGCAAAGAAACGAAACAAAGCTATTAAAGGTTGGTTGCTCATTTTTGAGGATATTTCACTTTTAATATTCGATTTATTCATTTGTTTATTCATGGCAAGTTTTTTTTTTTTAAATGCAGATATTCGTGATCATTTCAATGGCGAATATTTGTTTGCCGTTGTCGGCCGACATGTTTGTTGTTGTTAGCTAGCGATCTTATACATGTATGTCACTAAAATCTTCGATATGATGGAATTTGCCTAGAAATCTAAGAGCTGATTTCATCTTGTTTTTTGTGTATTTGAAATAGAATTGTGGGTCATACATTGAGTAAGGGTAGAAAGCGGCCCCAGTTGCACACATTATTTAGTGCTTATATTACTTATATTATGACTCTATTTGTATTTAAAGGTATACGTAAGTGAAGGCTTACATTCGTTTCTTTTAGATGAACTTGCATCATTTTTGCAATAGTTTGTTTTTTTCAGATATTTTTTGCATTTGCTTTCATTTGTTTGGGAGTCAGCTGATTGAAATTTACATTCTTCTAAACTTGAAGTTTATTTTATAGATCTCTAGGTTTGCAAATTTGCAGAGATTTTTCTGGGAGGGGGAGGGGTTCATGTAGTTAATCTCAACAGATTTTTTTATTCGGAACTGTGATCGACAATGAAGTTTTCATCAGTGCTGTTCTTAGTTAAACGAAAAGGAAGAAGAAGGATATGGAATTGGGGAAGTGATCATTGGTGGGAGATTTATATCCCTTATAAGCAAAATGAACTTTGGAAATTTCTAAATTTTTTTGGGGCAACGTTTAGTCGAATAGGAAAAGGATTTACGTTCTTGGGGGAGAGGGGGGCTTATATTCACTGTCTTACGGTGTGCCTCTTTTCATTCACTTATCCTACATGAAACAAGTATCGTCACAGTTCATAAAAATGTAACGAAGAACTCTATCGTATTTAGCCTCTATTTTTGCGACATAATTTTTGTTTATTATTTATTTAATTTAATGACGTAGCAGTTGACATCAAATGCAGCTCATTCATTTATCGTGCGAAATTATTCATAGCTAACTTTTACTATATTACTATATTACTATATTTTTATTTTATTACTATATTAGTAATAATATAGCAATTCAGTAATGTTTTAGTATTTTAAAGATTTTTTCCACTGCCTTTTTCCTATCTATGAAAGTCGTTATGAAATTTGCTCTTTTTATAAGGGAGATGGGGGAGTGGTACGTATAGGAAACTTAAGCAACTGGCAGTTAGCAGATTCAGGTTGTGGCGTTTATAAAAATTGTTACTATTACCTTCCTTTTATTTCTTTTTATTTCTTTCCTTTCTTTTTTCCTTTTCTTTTTCAATTATATCACTCTAGCAACCCTATTTTCTTTAGTATATTCGTGGTTGTTAAATAGGAGGCAGAGGGTATGAAAGGGGAATGCATTCAATCCTCGATAACGCAAAAGAGTGGATTTGCTTTGGAAGAATATAAGTTGCCGAGAGAAAGTGGGGATTTTTTAATGAGTAGAATAAAATTTGATCATTCGATGCATTGTCTCAATGAGGGAAAAGACGTTATAAAATTGTTAAAACTTTAAGTTTCAACTTGAAATTCAACTTGAGCATTGTTTTTCTTGATGGATTCGAAGTGTGAAACCCATATGAATTGCGTCTTTTTCTTTCCACTATCGCTGCATTAAAATTAACGACTTTATTTTAATTGCCAATAATAAAACTAGCACATTTAGAAGCATATGCGGAACTAATGTGATGGGTTAATCGTTATTTCTTTTTCAGCGAAATTTTTATGGCCATATTGTTTGCATTTGTTGAAATTTCCTTATGAGTTAATCACTAAAAAATGGTTTTTCTTCTGTTATTATAAGAATGCATTTCTTTGGATAATATATTATATTTTTATTTATTTATTTGCATTAAAAAATAGAAATAAATAAAAAATGAGTCGAAAGAGTGAAGTAAAGCATAGAAATGTGATATGGTAGTTGATGAATAATTGTATAAGGTGTTAGATATAATACTAGTTTGTATAAATTGTCGAAATAGTTGTTAGTGAGTTGATTGGAGTGCGATTGCATTTCTTTGAGAGGTGACAACTCAATTGTTGTCGCGCTTCGTTTCGCATTCCATTCTATTATTGTGGCTAATTTTCGATGCCTATTTGCTGAATATTCATTCCTTTTAATTTTGCACCTTTTTTTTGCACACCATAAATTTCTTTTTTTTTCTTGCTAAATTGATATATAATTATAAAAGAGAGAGCCAAAGATAGAAAAGAAATTGAAAATTCAATTGATCTATCCAGCAAGTATCATGTCGTATATTTTTGAGCAAAATTTAAGGAGGCGGTATTAAAATTTTCGAAAATATGTTGATGGAAATATTCTTCTATGATTTTGTTTTATGATTTTTCAAAGAAAAATTTTTTTCTTCATTTTTTTCTGAATATAAAAGTTCGAAAAATAAACGAATTTTTTTCAAATCTTCGATCATAGAAACGTTCATTTTTATGAGCATTCATTTCTATTTTATGAGACTTTCTTGGCTATTGACAGCTGCAATGTATACCTTTTTTGTATGTTTCATATGTGAATAGATTGAAATGGAAACATGTTTATATATTATTTTATTCGTTGAGCGAAATGAATTATAACAAATACAAATAATATCGTTGAAAAAAAAAAAAAAACATGTTCAAAATTTATTGAATTTTTACGACGCAAATTTTTTTTCTTTGGAAATTTTCAACATTTTTTCCTGATGGATGAAATTTCGATAAATATAAAAAGTGCGTATAGGAATTCAATTAATTAGGCCAGTAAAGAAAGATAGGAAAAAGGGGAATATTTGACGAATCGTTTTGACAAAATAATAATAATGATAATAATAATAATAATATGTGGAAAAAATCATGGAGATTTCTAATGCGTGAATTTTAATTTTCTTCAATATGCGATAGAAAACTTAATATTCATCTTTTGGGTCTTAAGTATTTGGACTTTTCATCCTTATGACTTAAATGAGCTCTAATTCCCTCCTCCTTCATCCCGATCCCCATCCCCATCCCCTCTTTTAATATTTTCTTATTCGCAAAAAAAGCTGAATATAAAAATATGGTAAATTCATACGATTGAAAGAGAACATGTTTTTTGAAAACATTAATTAGAATGCATATAGTTAATTCCAACAACAAATAGTATTTAAGCTGCAACGTTGTGAATAACGATATGAAAGGTGAGGTGAGTGGTGTTGTTGAACGATGCGGATGCTACGTATCGGGGGGGAACGGGTTCCAACGTTACGTCAACGAAAAAAAAAAGTGGCAAAACTGCGTAGAAACAACAACAAGATGAAAGAGGTTAACGAACACAACGCACCTTTTCGTGATGCACGCGAGCGATCCTATTGCTGACAGCCGTCGCATACACAACATACACACACACACACACACCTTTACTGACAGCCACACATCTACGTACAGCAGCACTTCTGATTTAATGAGAAGAAAATAATAGAAAATTCAATCAGAAAAAAAAAAGAATATTGACAATTCGAGTCAATATTTGTACTCTCACTCTCATCAAAAATTATGAGATTTAATTAATTTATAAATTTTCATATAAGCTCTATTAGCTTTTATTTGTATTTTTGATTATTATTTAAATGCTATCTTTGTGCTGTGATGAGATTGGGAAACTTTATGGCTTATGAATATGTTTCAAAAATATTTGCAAAAATTATTTTCTATTCGTCGAAGAAAAAAAAAAAATTTGCTTTCATTTGTTTGGGAGTCAGCTGATTGAAATTTACATTCTTCTAAACTTGAAGTTTATTTTATAGATCTCTAGGTTTGCAAATTTGCAGAGATTTTTCTGGGAGGGGGAGGGGTTCATGTAGTTAATCTCAACAGATTTTTTTATTCGGAACTGTGATCGACAATGAAGTTTTCATCAGTGCTGTTCTTAGTTAAACGAAAAGGAAGAAGAAGGATATGGAATTGGGGAAGTGATCATTGGTGGGAGATTTATATCCCTTATAAGCAAAATGAACTTTGGAAATTTCTAAATTTTTTTGGGGCAACGTTTAGTCGAATAGGAAAAGGATTTACGTTCTTGGGGGAGAGGGGGGCTTATATTCACTGTCTTACGGTGTGCCTCTTTTCATTCACTTATCCTACATGAAACAAGTATCGTCACAGTTCATAAAAATGTAACGAAGAACTCTATCGTATTTAGCCTCTATTTTTGCGACATAATTTTTGTTTATTATTTATTTAATTTAATGACGTAGCAGTTGACATCAAATGCAGCTCATTCATTTATCGTGCGAAATTATTCATAGCTAACTTTTACTATATTACTATATTGCTATATTTTTATTTTGTTACTATATTAGTAATAATAAAATAATTCAGTAATTTTTTAGTATTTTAAAGATTTTTTTCCACTGCCTTTTTCCTATCTATGAAAGTCGTTATGAAATTTGATCTTTTTATAAGGGAGATGGGGGAGTGGTACGTATAGGAAACTTAAGCAACTGGCAGTTAGCAGATTCAGGTTGTGGCGTTTATAAAAATTGTTACTATTACCTTCCTTTTATTTCTTTTTATTTCTTTCCTTTCTTTTTTCCTTTTCTTTTTTAATTATATCACTCTAGCAACCCTATTTTCTTTAGTATATTCGTGGTTGTTAAATAGGAGGCAGAGGGTATGAAAGGGGAGTGCATTCAATCCTCGATAACGCAAAAGAGTGGATTTGCTTTGGAAGAATATAAGTTGCCGAGAGAAAGTGGGGATTTTTTAATGAGTAGAATAAAATTTGATCATTCGATGCATTGTCTCAATGAGGGAAAAGACGTTATAAAATTGTTAAAACTTTAAGTTTCAACTTGAAATTCAACTTGAGCATTGTTTTTCTTGATGGATTCGAAGTGTGAAACCCATATGAATTGCGTCTTTTTCTTTCCACTATCGCTGCATTAAAATTAACGACTTTATTTTAATTGCCAATAATAAAACTAGCACATTTAGAAGCATATGCGGAACTAATGTGATGGGTTAATCGTTATTTCTTTTTCAGCGAAATTTTTATGGCCATATTGTTTGCATTTGTTGAAATTTCCTTATGAGTTAATCACTAAAAAATGGTTTTTCTTCTGTTATTATAAGAATGCATTTCTTTGGATAATATATTATATTTTTATTTATTTATTTGCATTAAAAAATAGAAATAAATAAAAAATGAGTCGAAAGAGTGAAGTAAAGCATAGAAATGTGATATGGTAGTTGATGAATAATTGTATAAGGTGTTAGATATAATACTAGTTTGTATAAATTGTCGAAATAGTTGTTAGTGAGTTGATTGGAGTGCGATTGCATTTCTTTGAGAGGTGACAACTCAATTGTTGTCGCGCTTCGTTTCGCATTCCATTCTATTATTGTGGCTAATTTTCGATGCCTATTTGCTGAATATTCATTCCTTTTAATTTTGCACCTTTTTTTTGCACACCATAAATTTCTTTTTTTTTCTTGCTAAATTGATATATAATTATAAAAGAGAGAGCCAAAGATAGAAAAGAAATTGAAAATTCAATTGATCTATCCAGCAAGTATCATGTCGTATATTTTTGAGCAAAATTTAAGGAGGCGGTATTAAAATTTTCGAAAATATGTTGATGGAAATATTCTTCTATGATTTTGTTTTATGATTTTTCAAAGAAAAATTTTTTTCTTCATTTTTTTCTGAATATAAAAGTTCGAAAAATAAACGAATTTTTTTCAAATCTTCGATCATAGAAACGTTCATTTTTATGAGCATTCATTTCTATTTTATGAGACTTTCTTGGCTATTGACAGCTGCAATGTATACCTTTTTTGTATGTTTCATATGTGAATAGATTGAAATGGAAACATGTTTATATATTATTTTATTCGTTGAGCGAAATGAATTATAACAAATACAAATAATATCGTTGAAAAAAAAGAAAACATGTTCAAAATTTATTGAATTTTTACGACGCAAATTTTTTTTCTTTGGAAATTTTCAACATTTTTTCCTGATGGATGAAATTTCGATAAATATAAAAAGTGCGTATAGGAATTCAATTAATTAGGCCAGTAAAGAAAGATAGGAAAAAGGGGAATATTTGACGAATCGTTTTGACAAAATAATAATAATGATAATAATAATAATAATATGTGGAAAAAATCATGGAGATTTCTAATGCGTGAATTTTAATTTTCTTCAATATGCGATAGAAAACTTAATATTCATCTTTTGGGTCTTAAGTATTTGGACTTTTCATCCTTATGACTTAAATGAGCTCTAATTCCCTCCTCCTTCATCCCGATCCCCATCCCCATCCCCTCTTTTAATATTTTCTTATTCGCAAAAAAAGCTGAATATAAAAATATGGTAAATTCATACGATTGAAAGAGAACATGTTTTTTGAAAACATTAATTAGAATGCATATAGTTAATTCCAACAACAAATAGTATTTAAGCTGCAACGTTGTGAATAACGATATGAAAGGTGAGGTGAGTGGTGTTGTTGAACGATGCGGATGCTACGTATCGGGGGGGAACGGGTTCCAACGTTACGTCAACGAAAAAAAAAAGTGGCAAAACTGCGTAGAAACAACAACAAGATGAAAGAGGTTAACGAACACAACGCACCTTTTCGTGATGCACGCGAGCGATCCTATTGCTGACAGCCGTCGCATACACAACATACACACACACACACACACCTTTACTGACAGCCACACATCTACGTACAGCAGCACTTCTGATTTAATGAGAAGAAAATAATAGAAAATTCAATCAGAAAAAAAAAAGAATATTGACAATTCGAGTCAATATTTGTACTCTCACTCTCATCAAAAATTATGAGATTTAATTAATTTATAAATTTTCATATAAGCTCTATTAGCTTTTATTTGTATTTTTGATTATTATTTAAATGCTATCTTTGTGCTGTGATGAGATTGGGAAACTTTATGGCTTATGAATATGTTTCAAAAATATTTGCAAAAATTATTTTCTATTCGTCGAAGAAAAAAAAAAATTTTTTTTTTGGAGTTTATATCGGCAACTAGTTAAGTACTATCAAGCAATTATCGTTCTATTTTGGACCTCTACTATTTTAAATTTTATAAATTTGAAGGGGGGGGAGGGGGTGGGGAGAGAGAGGGAAAAACGAAAAGCATTCACCCCTTTAGTGTTCGTATATGAACGGTGTAAATGTATGATGCCCATTCGCAACAATTGGTCACCAGTAATGCAGTAACAAACCAGTTGAGTGTGATTATTTGCACGTTACGCTCTTTCTTCTTTTTTTTTTCTTTTCCCTACATCGTTCTCCACCGCTTTCCTTTGAGTATTGCTTAGTAGATGCTGGATGATTATTAAAATTCCCTTTAAAAAATATAAATAATTACCAAGTGGATTTAAATATATTATACATTTATAATACAATTTGAAATGGTTTTTCTTTTTAAAGTTGGATCAGACTTGATGCCATTCTTGGACGGAGGTTTCCTATTTACATATGCATACCTTTGTACATACATACTTACATTGCATACATATACCGTAAAATCCTGTTTACAAGCCCATGGGTTTTTAGGCTTTGCGAAGTTTTTTTTTTTTTGAGATGTCTATAGTCAGGGTTTTACGATATAATCTGCTATGTATGCATATATATTCTATATACATCTTTTCTGATGCTTTTTTTTGCTAGCTATAACGCGCTGTGCAGAATACAGCTACCATTGATGAATATTTCCGCCTAATTTTCCAAATTTTCATTCGATTTCAATAAAAATATTCCATCATCGTTAGTTATAAATGCTAATTTAGATACATTTTACGAACAAACATTTACACACGTTTATAAAACTATGATTGAAAATGAATAAAGTATTTTTTTTTCAAATAAAATGAAAATTTTTTTTTCGAATCATTGAAAATTGAAATTCTCAATAAAAACTTCAAAAAAAAAAAGAGGAAATAAATTATCATCGGAATGGAATGCTTAAAAGGGCTATAAATATGAATTTTTGAAATTCAATAAACGAAATAAACTCAACGAATTTGTCTTCTACGAATATTCAATGGTGTAAGTAAAATTTTACAACATGGTGAAGTGGCACGAAAACGTAATAAAAACTGCTTACTGTCTGGCACATGTAAACGAAATGTTTTTCTTTGTGGGAGTGGTGGACGTGATATTTGTTTGAGAGGCATTCCCGAATTTGAATGATTGTTGTTGATGATTCGTGATGGGGATATCACTGAGGTGATCATACTTGATGATGTGCTAGTGTTGTTCGCAGTATTGTTATTATTATTATTATTATTGTTGTTGTTGTTGTTATTGTCGTTGCTATTGCTCAACGTTTGTGTCGGAATTTCATGTTGAATTCGTGAACTTTTGCCGATAGTTTCTTGAGTACCGCTTTGAGATCGGTTGGGATTCGTGAGCCTTTTCCCACTGAAACTCGCTAAAATCAGCCCAATAAGAAATATTGCAAGCAATATTTTGATTATTTGAACAAATAGAATTGATTATTGTAACGGTAAATTAGATATTTCTATATTTTATTTCCTATAGGGTATTTAATTAGAGGCATAGATGTAATTGGAAAGCGCTCGGAATACAGCCAGTAGGAAGCATGTTTTCGTTACAGGATTCATAGTTCTTAGCTTTCATAGATTGAGGAGGGAGGGGCGAAACGAAATAAGAAGGGGGAATGAGTTTCATGGGAGTTGCAAAGATAAAACCTCATAAAGTTTGTTGTAACTAAATTTAAACTAAAATTTTATGAAGAAACACTCAGAAAAAAGTTGCAAAATTGAAAATCAGATATGATGTTGTAAAGTGAATGAATTCATTCTGTTAGTTGAAAAGAATAGGCAATTTTTCTTAAAGAGTATTTTATTTTTAAATCATCTTCTATTAAGTAAAATATAATTGAACTGAAAATGAATCGTAATATTTTCCAAAAGAGAGACGGGTGAGATAGGAAGATTGTGTTCAAGTAAAATTATGCTTTTTTTTTTCCAAATTCATAATCGATGAGAAGTAAAGATCAATTCGATTAGGAAAATGAAGATTTTTCGATCAATTGGCCAACTGAAAATTTTTATCGCAATCTCATCGCCTTTTTATTTTTCATCGTTGGATTCACTACGTTGCCAAAAATTTGGCTATTTGTGCCTGCTATCCTTGCACCTCCTTCCCCTTACATCCTCTTCTTCTCCCCGATCCCTCCCCTTTCCCCTTTACACCCCCTTCTATCCTTTCTCTAGCAAATAGGTGACAACACTCGTCACTGAGGATGGATGTATGTTGAAGTTGCAACTCGTTTACGTTATGAATCACTATGAAATACGGTGAAAAATCCTGATTTTAAATGAGCCAATTATACGCTTTTTTTTGTCAGTAATTCTTCACTAATAAATACTCATTATATGCCATTATTTCGGCTAGTTTAATGGTGAAATGGTGTACGCATATAGAAACGGTAATAAATATAAATGTTTCTTTTTTTGTGTTCAAAAATTATTTTGGTTGGTTGGCATTTTCATGTTTCATAATTGATTAACAAATTTTGCAACGGGAAAGTTGAAAAGTTTTGAATTTTAAAAAAAGATTTCAATTGTTTTCTAAATGGAAGAATTCATTTATTAATTTCGGATTTTTTTTGAAAAATTTAGTTCGTAACTTCATAAAATGGCAAATGCAATTGGAAAAAGGCAATGATTTCCAATAGCTCTGTCGTTTTTTTTTTTTCTCTGACGTATTATTTCAATAGCAATCAAAAATTTTTATTTGGAGATTAGAAGAATAAGCAGTAAAAATTTTCTGAAATAGCTGTTTTGTTTTATTTTATTTTATTTTTTGCAAAGTGGAATAGCTATTTCTCATTTTTACGAGATGATTTTTATGGAAAAGTGACCGCAATAAACTTGGATTTGAAAAGGTTTGAAATATTTCAAAAGTTGATTGAATCTGAGAGCGATTAGGGTGAGTATTGAACTATTCGGCGTGATCAACAGTTCTTTTTTCATCTGTTTTTCGCTGAAATGTGTGTGTGTTTTTTCTTTTTTTTTTTTTTTTGCAAAACATTTGCAATAGTTTGTCGTTTGCGTATTGCAGCTTGCAATCAGTGATTAATCGCCACGAAATTGAATTTCGTTAGAATTAGTTCCCATATTGAAATAATTCCCATATTAATCCCCAATTCCCATATAATTTAGTTAAAAATAAAATCTACAGCTTAAAATTGCATAAAACATATGCTAACCGATCGATTGCATGCTAATCGAGCGTGAAAATGTTACTTTTTTTTTGTTGCAGAAATATGCGAGATTGCAGTTTTGCATTTTTTTTTTTACAATTTCTTAAAATTTGCAACATCAAATTGCATTAGTAACTTCAACGAGCATTTTATACAGCTATGATGCACTTCTATTTTAAGTATTATTCACCGAAAAATTATATTGCAAATAATTATGCAAAAGTGTTGAGGCTATGCCAATAGTTGAGAATTGCAATCTCATCTCATTAGGAAACATATTAATCCACAACGTTTTTTTCTTTTTTTTTGTCAACAGAAAGAAAGTGGATGATAAGAAAATTTGCATATTTCTTAGCGCATTTCATAATCAAATTTTTAAGAAGCCAATCAATGCAATACGAAATGATTGTGAGAGAAATTTTTGACAAGATATTTGGAACATTGCCAATCCATCAACGGTGCACAAACACATTGTATTGCACTTAGCAGTTGCATTCGAACGGTGTTGATGTGTTGCTTCAACAAGTTCAAAAAAAGTCTCCCAGGGGGTGAGAGAGTATGGGAAACTCGGAGTAGAGGGTGCGGAGTAGTTGCAAATATTACACTGGTGAATGATGAATAAATTCTTGTTTTAAAGGAAATTAAAAACAGCGAAACGCACCTGGTCGAATTTTAAGTTCATTTTGTTGTGTATCATCGTCGAGACGACATTTTATATTCTCATAGTAGACGGCTTGCTTGAACGGTCGCATTAGACGAGGGTTGTCGAGTTGATTCTCAGATAGAAGTTCACAAAACCCTCTCTCCTTCAAAAAAAAAATTTTTTTTTTATTAGAGATAGTTTGAGGGCACCCGCTGTTTCCCTCTCTCGGCCTCTCCTATTTCCCTCTCTCTTTCTTCCTCTAATTGAAACTGATTAAGGTTTCCCCTGTAGGGAACATCATGAATTGGTATTTAAATAAAAATGAAAAAAAGAGAAACTTTTATATAAATTGTATAAATGAAACAAAGTGATGCAATACGGTTTTACTTGTAAAGGAGGCACTTTTCGGATTTTGAACAAATATAGCTATTCATTTCTTATAAGCTATCAATAATTTACTTGCACAACTAATTTATTAATTTCATTCATATTACGAAGTGGTCAGCTATATTATTTTTAATATTATTTTATAAAAAAATAGTCAATATTAGTAAGTGCTTTCTTATTTATTCAATATAACTACCAAACTATTTGCGACTAGTTCAAAATTTTATATTTTATTCAAATATAATAATTCCAAACTAATTAATTGAAGAGCACTGATAAAATTATGACAGTGTAGATTTTATGCTGCGGTTTTATTTTACTATTGGTGATAGGGGATTAAATCATTGTTAGTAAGAAAAGAAAAGGTCGAAACGAAGAATGCAATAATCAGCGGGGATTGGGACCTAATTTGTTTGGGGGATGGAATGAGAGGTTTCGAATGAGGGAGGGGGATAGTAACTTTAGCAATAACCTGAAATGTCATCGGCTCAAAGAAGTTAACGGCAACGCATCTTGGATTCTGGATGCAATGGTTAAGACAATCGGCATGCTTCGATACACTCATTGTTGCGACCATCGGTCCAAAATATACATAATCGGGAATGGCATCACTTTCGATTCCCATTGGGCATTCTAAACAATTTGCAATATTTCAATTGCAATTGCAATATTGCAATAATTTTGCATTAATTTAATTAGGTTTTTACTGGAATATAATGAAGGAGACTATTCAATTTCACTATGCCGATCTTACGGTCAGATTTATTTCTTTATTTCCTCATGTATCCAAGCACCTTCAACCTTTAGTCCCATAAAATGTCACTCGTACGTTAATCTGACTACAAAAAAAAAGAGTTTATCTATCGTTGTTTTAGTTTTAAATATTCTCAATGTGTTTGCGATTGCCAGTATTAAAGATGATAGGGCCGGTCGTTTCAGATATAAGAATATTTTACTTTCGAAGAGTTCTATGATGGCAAATTAATTCAGCAATTAAAATTAATTCAGTTATTAGGAGTGTTTGCAATATCGGCAATAAGCAAATTGCTGGAGGGCATACCGATTTCATCGTAGATCACATCGGAAAAAGCCGGCGATCGAGGTGGATTCATATGTGCTCGCAAGTCGCCGAACCATTCAGTAGTTGAATCGACACGAGCTATCAGTACAATTGAGGCAATCACAGTAGCAATAATCGAATGTTCATAGTGAATGATGCCCATGTTCGTTCACCAACACAAACAGAAGACGGGTCGTGTCGACGCTTGGGTGTGTCGTTTTATATGTGGGCATTCGTTGCGATCCGCCTCCCAAGACGAAGACGTCACAACCAACCAATAGATATAGATACACACGCACACACATACGCATCCAATGTTGCACTGCTTTCAGACGCCTTCTGAATGAAGAAAAATGCAAAAAGCGCATAGTCTGTGCCAAACATTATAAAAAAAGAAATGCAAAAAGCGCATAGTCTGTGACAAGCATTGTGAAAAAAAAAAATTTGATCCAGTCATTATTTTGCAGTAATAATAAAGTAGCTACGATTTTTTGTTGTAGCGCTTATCACTGTCAAATTTTTTTTTGTATTGCATAGTCATGTTATTTGCTTTCCGGATTGTTTAAACCGGATCCGGTTGATGTGAAACCGAAATTTGGCATTGGAGTAATGAGTAGGATTTAAAAGTATTAAACGAAGTGCTGAATATCAAAAATGATCGTTGAATTTCTTTTATTGCATGATTTTTTTCCGGAAATCGTGCCGCATCAATCTGAACCTCTCTTCTTTTCCTTCATTTTAAATGCAGCATGAATCTTTATTTCCTCTCCCCCTCCCGTTTTTCTCTCATTTCAAGTACAACTTCAAGCTGTACTTTTTTTGAGAGGGGGAGGGGGGGGAGGGAAGGGGAGAGAGGGGAGGGGACATGATGAAAAGCATTTTCAAGCGTTGCAATAACCAAATTGAAAAATTTCTCGACCACCCTCAAAGGTTTCAATTCTTGATTAGTTGAAATAACCGCAATAAAATGAAGAAAGTGCATTGAAATCGATAACGGTGACATTAGAAAGGTATTGCAAACTGCAACATATACCAATCGGTTAGGTGAACGCAATGCAATTGCCGTCGTTTTTTTTTTTTGCAATCACCATTCGATTTTGAAGCGTCGAATCGTTTTTTTGCATCAAAATTTTGCGCCACTAATTGTAACTCATCCCATACATATTGAAAATGACGCTAGATACGCTCATTCTTAGAGGGTATGGTACTAGATTTTTTATATATGAAAGTCAACTAATTTAGTCATTCGACTATTTCTTAAAAAGTGAGGGAGGGGAGAAGTGGGGGGGGGG
>QEWY01001940.1:835642-847945 GCA_006503575.1 Baylisascaris schroederi
GGGGGGGGGGGGGGGTTGTATTTCTTACATTCACGTTATATCAACACTTCACAAGTTTATTTTGAAGAAATGCCTCAAAATGCATATTGTTGTTGTTCATTTTATAGGAAAGTGGCATAGATAATTGTTGTCAATTTTGCAATCGTTGAGTATGGCCTTGAACACTTGTTGAATTGATTTCCTATTTTCATACATAGTTGAAATTCTTTGGCCATAAGAGTGCATCGCTAAGGGAATCTATGAACTTCAAAACGTTCACATCTTATAGAATGAGGTCATACTTTGCGCTTAATCGATTCTCAATTTTGTGCGTTTTTTGCATTGAATCGTCGAAGATGGTAGTATTAGGTGTATTGGTTAGTTTTTTTTTTCAGATTATATAATTATATAAAGTAGTCGATTTATTTAATTAAAAATATCACCAACGAAGTTATTCTTATGCTAGAGTGGGTGGTCTTATTTGGGCAATGTGATCATAGAATAGATAAAATGTTTTATATTCTTAATGATAATGTTAGACTTGTTTACATTTCTGTAGAAGGCAAAATTTAATTGCAAAAAGTAGATGAAACTGCATTTCTTCTTTTTTTTTAAGAACCAATGATTTTCGTAGAAATATATAATAGTCTAAAAATATTAAATTGTAAGGGTAGAGCTTATAGCAAAGATCGGTGATGCAGTGATAGGCATTGCATTCAATCGGCATCGTTTAATTGTGATGATTGAATAGTTGTTAGTGTGAGTCCATCTACCATAGTTTTGTTTTTTTTTTCAAATACTATATCGTTCGATATTTTGGGAAGTCGCAATCTCTGAAGTTTTCTGGTGCTGAATATTTGTGGATTGGCCAATTATGTGGTAAAATGGAGCTATACGAAAGCATACAAGTAATTTACCAATCGTTTTTTATGAGCCTAAATTTATACCTTGATAACCTAAAGGGAGATTTGTTCAACACCTAAGCAACTACTGCCTCTTTTATCAGCCAAATGGTTTATCTTCGCTGATTATCGACGGTTATTGGTGCAAAATTGCACCGCTGGACTGATTTAGTGATAATCTGAGGCGTAAACAATATTGAATAATAAAAAATAAGTAGGAATAATAAAGGTAATCATACCGGTCATGTTTTTTTGCAAAGTATCGGCCACTTATTCAGGTATGATTTAGCTTCCTGCTTGAGAAATTAATATTGTTTGAGTGGTAATGTCTCTCTAGTTGCCTTTTTTTTTAAACGCATTTGTGATTTTCTGTGTATTGTTTTTACGCTCCATCAACGAACTCATTTGTCTTTCTCATAATGTCATGTATCAAATTTAAAGAAATAATTATTCACAGCTATCATCTATGATTGGCAAGTTGAATAATTGGCTTCATATTTCTTGTTTGCCGCTATCTCTTTCCTCATATTTTTTGAATTTTCTATTGAAAACAACAATCAATGAGTTTGATTACTTAAGTAAAAGTATTAAGTTGTGAGGTTGTTGTTGACTTTTCTGTGGTAATGACCATCAATGGAGTGGATAATATATGTAAGTAGCGCGGATAAGTTTTATCTCAAAGACGATCTCTTTGGAGTTTTATTAACGGCACGTATCATACGCGGAAGAGATATAAAGCGTTTACAGCGTTTTTTTATATACTTTTGCAATATTACTTTATAAAAATGCTTTGGGAATTAGTGAAGCAAGAGTTGCAAACTCCGAAGGGTATGGGTAATTGTAGCACCTCGATTAGACAGTACCTTCTTTCCCATTATTCTCCACATCCATCTTTTCCCAGCATCATGGGAAACGGAATTCATTATTTATGTGGCATTGATGGCAAATATTTATATGCTATTTTCATTAAACCTTTCAACAATATGACGTGTCGTTAAAATCGGCTAACTGTTCCGTTAAGTATCTTCAAGTATAAAACTGTTGAATGGTTGATTTAACTGATGTGTATATAACCGAGGGGGTGACGGTGGGTGTGGAGATGGGAGGGGAGGGATAGTTGGAAGGGAGAGAGAAACAAAAAACATTCATATAATACATAAAAATGTCAATTAAAAAATTGGAAGAATTCGTTGAGGGCTATTGGTTTTTTTGCGATAGGATTCTGTTTACTTGAGGGTATATGGTTATTTGAAGTTCCCCATTACCCGAAATCATTTTTCTTCCTTTTGTTTTAAATTGGTAAAAACAAATTGGTAATAATAATTGAAATATTCGATTGTTTTAAATTTTGAAAGAATAAATAACGATTACATCAGAGGAATTTTTTTTTCGCTAAAATTTTTCTTTGTAATTTAATAGTCTATGATGGATTTAAAGCGACAACATTGATAAAGTATTATTAATGAGAGAAAAAGAGAAAAATTAGAGAATATATGAGAAATTATTTTCGAAACGCTCTTTTAATAATGAATTAAAATGATAGAAATAAGCTTCTCTATACTTCCATAGTGGATTAAATGCGGTTATTCGAATTCGTTTTGCAGTGTTTAATTTTTTTATTGTTTAAGAAATCATTTTAAAAAAATATTTTTTAGAGATTGAAAAAAGGATTCATTCATTATGTAAATTTGTCATAGAGTGAAAAAATATTGATTGAATATGCAAGTGAGTATAGAAAAGGAAAACACCTGAATATGACTATCTAGCAGGCCTAATTGTTGATATTATTGATAAAGTGTAAAATATAAATCCTGAGTGATTAATGATACGGTAATAGTGGAATACCGTAAGCTTCAATAGTAATAGATCAAAGGTATAGTAGAATTGGGGACTATAAATAGGTGCAAACCTTCTATATAAATAGTAATAAGTTGCAAAGTGATAAAATATGAGGAGTAAATAAAAATTAACCAAATTCACCATTGATAATATTAGTGCTGCAATATATTAGTTGGTGCATAATTTCAATGATTCGTTTACATATATTTGCCCTTCTATGTTATATTGCATCAATTCGATTGTAAACAGCAAAATTGTTTGTACTCTTATTTCGACCAATTTTTATTGAATTATTTTTAAGCTTTCATTTTGCTATAAATATATTGGAATGTGATAGAAAAATTGTTAGCAAATTTATTGTATTATTTCAATTCAAATGTTAAGAGGGAAAAAAAAAAAACGACCAGATGATCTATTAGATTAGAGGAAACGAGCAATAGTTTTATATAATTTTAATAATTTATACTGTAATCCACCGTATGCACTCAATTAAAAACCCTGGGCGATTGAAAATGTTTTTAGAGGGTTTCGAATTGTTCGTTTTTCAATAATCATTGAGGGAAAGAGTGTAGATATTGTTAAGATAAGGTGATAAGGTTGTTTTGAATGTCATAATTATTGAACTTATAAGATGATTTGCATTAACGATAAGGAGTGCTATTAACATCGATTTAATTTTCTTATCACTGAAGAGGACATCGTTTATCAGTCACTTACTGGAATATTTTTGAAACGCTGATAGCTATCAACATTCCATCAGTGGTGATTATCAGCATCAATCACAATAGATCTAGTATCTTTTAGTTCTTTGTTAGTCATTAGCTATAGTGGTTATAAACATTGATTAGCATATGTGTTAATTATCAGTATTTATCATTGGGTGTGATATGATACTGTTCAGCTTAGAGATCTTTGAAGGTTTACATAAATCTGAAAAAATATATGAAACGAATACGTCAAGTGAAGTGATCCATTCACCGGAAGAGTAGAGAGAGATAGAGATAAGCATTGTTATTCCTCAATTTTTTGTTATTTTATATGAATATTTTATTCAAAATAATGGTACCAATATAGATGAAGTGATTGTAATGATTACCGGCCAGATGTTCACTTCTAAGCTGACCATACACTCAAGTGCATTTAAGCATCAGTATACGGTAATTAAGTGTAGTTGACAGTCGGCTGCCAATCACTATGGCAAATATCAACTCATAAGTTCAACGAACGCCAAACTGGCCTTAACCTAGACAAGAACATTTGATTTATCATAATTGATTTCATCAAGGCGATGCTACCTTTTTAAAGCTTTTATTTTGTTTCATTATTTTCAAGCATTAGGTAAGATTTTTATGGGAATATTTATTGTTCATGTCAGAAAGTAATAAGACAAAAGTGAACGTTATTATTGTTGAAACTGTTCAATGAGCATTACTTAGAGATATTATTGCAATATCGATGAATGGGTAAAATTTAAGGGGAAATTATTGCCTCACGAGGAAATATTTAAATAAAATTATTTCCCTCATTCATATTTTTCATGATTTATACAATTCTGGGAGCAATCACCTTATGTTCACAATTTATTCGACAAGTTATGCATTTAAGGTTTGCTTTTTTACGTGTATAAAACTCATAATGGTGGTGCTGAAGTGTATATCAGTGGAACTGAAACGCTTACCAGTTGCATTGGAACTCGTATCAGCGTTATTAGAAACCTGTATTATTGGTACTCAAACCCCATATCAGCAACGTTGAAACTCGTGTTAGTGATATTATCATCTGTGGTAATGGCAGTTAAAATGATTATTTAAATTATTTAAATTAATGGAATATTATTTTATTTTTGATGAAAAGTTTTACGCTACGATGAAATTTCATCGGCGATAGAATCACAGATGTGTCACTATCTATTAGCTGCTAGTGGATATGATTTGCATGAATCACATTGTATGCAATTGCTTTCTTTGTTTTGCGTTTATTTTTCTCTTATCGCATATAACGATCATCAGATTTCTATCGTTTTGAATATATTTAAAGCGTTTATCGATGGATATCATTGAACGCAAAGAAATGCGCCACATTATTATCGCTAAATAATTTCCATTTTCAATGGCCGATAATTCCACCTATACAAAATTTTCACTCCATTTTCACCACCCCCCCCCCCTTTATTTCAGATCTTTTTATCACCAATGCTTTATACGAGGGTGTTTTTTATCTATATTCAGACAGTACACCTGTTTAAATGCTATATATGAATCAATGGTTGAGAGGCATCCAGAAGTTGAGGAGTTTGAATGTTATCCTTCTCTTATATTTTAGTAATTGTAGGAATTGTGACAGATTGGGGAAGGGATGCTTTGTTTTGTTTTGTTTGTTTTTTTTGTTTGTTTTTTTTTTCTTGAGCTACCATCATCCCTCTGCCCCTTCTTCACCTCTTACCTCGAGTAAAAATTAATAAAATTGTATATTTCCATCGCAGAACTATGAGATCCTTTTTTTTTTTTCTTTCTTTCTTTCAATTTTTTAACAATAAAAACAATAATTTCGTGCACAATATTGAGTCGTTTTATGAGATTCCAATGAAATGAATATACCTTGGGAAAATATTTTTTTGAAAATATTTCTCTATTGGGCATTTCACATAAAGTGTTTAATTCGATATGCGAGTTTAAGCGTTCGTTTCATTTTAATGATAATCGATTTTCGATATTATTGGAGAAGGGAATGAAAAAATCGTTTTTATTCGCCATATGCAATGCAATTTTAAAGGATGATATATTACGATGAGTGGGAATTAAAAGATTGAAGAGGTGGGTGGTCTTGGAAATATTCTCTTCTTCTAGGTCTCAGTAATTTGAAGTTCAAAGGTGAAATACATATGAAACAATCGATAAATTTTTGATATATTTTTATTTCTTTTCGGAAAAAAAAGCCGTTGAATTGTAATGTGTTCACAAATGAATGGATTTTTAAAAAATTGTGAGAAATTCGCTAGAAAAAATCATTGGTCGGCTAAATAAAATAGAGGGAGTATACTTTATAATTTGTTTCATTTCAGTGATATGCTGATTATCAGTCCAATTTATCAGTGCAACATTTGTTTTATTTTCGTTGATATATCGATTTACTATTCGTTTTTATTGATTTACTATTGAGTGAAAATTTTGATAATATGAAATTGGAATATTTCCTATTATTGCTTTATGATTATAAAAAAATCGGTGAAAATTATTGCGGTGAAATTTTTGAAGCGATTAATTTTCCAAATTTGAATTATTTATTTTAGAGCAGAAAACACGAGAGCGCACATTGGAAACGTGCTCGTTATGTGTAGATAGTCGTCGATTTTCGAAACATTGTCTTGTCGCCATTGGAATTAAGGTTTGCTTTATTTATTTATTCATTTATTTATGCATTTATTTATTTGCTTGTTTGTTTGTTTGCTTGCTTATTTATTTGATTATTTGTTTATTTACCCATCTACTCGCTTATTAGTTTGCTTGTTTATTTATTTATTTATGTTTTTTTTTGTCTGACCATTTATTTGTTTGTTTATTTGTCTATCTATTTGTTGGTTCTTTTTATTTGGAATTTCATTGGGCCCTCCAATATCGACAACCACTGCTTTTTGATCTTTCATAAATTTGCTTTTATAAAAGATTATAATAACATCGTATCTGTGTATGTGTATGTATGTATATGTCCGTCCGTCCAGTAATTGCAATAATAGAACCACTGGAACTCGAATTATGAGAATTGGTGGGTATGACAGGAACCTCGATCCTTCTGCAAAGTTGATTTTAGATCCTTGATGGTGTATTTGCACGTATTTATGTTAGATTTTTCACCAACGGAGTCGCAGTTTGCAAGCGATCAAATTGGAATGACGAATTTTTTTGTGAGGGAATCGTANAGGTGGGTGCGAACTGAATCCCCTTCACATATTTAAAATTGTTTCTGTTATAGTCACTCAAATTTTGTTGATTAGTTTTCTTTCCTTATTAACTTATTTTTGCGTTTTAAATTTATATTGTCATTCATAAACATTACTAAAGCGCATTTTGTGCATTTTAGATTTTAACAATTGTTTTTGCCAACTCAAATTGTTGGCGAATTTCGTGTTTTCTTTTTTATCATTTTTTGTGTTTTGTTTTGTGCACATTTATGTCGACTGTAAAAAAAGTATAGGGTGTAGATGATGTTTGAGAATTAAAAAAATTTTAATTCCAATGCCACTGATGGATGTTTTTTTTTAATATTAAAGTAGTTCATTGTTAAGACATCAAAGATCAATGAATGGACTCAATCGTTTAGCATGTAATGGTTGTTGCTCGAGAATGTTGTATTTGCAGAAAGCAATCAACGAAAGTGAAGGTGAATGGTCGGATAATAAGAAACTGTTGGAGTTGAATGCATCGAATGGTGATATTCGTCGTGTTATACCGAAAGGTTTTTCTTATTTTGCAATCGATTTTGGGTTACAACCTGGTTATGCGCATTTAATTGAAGATGAGCAACGATTCCCACCGAATTTTGCTCATGTAAGTTTTCAGGTTTTTTTCAGGTTTTATTTTTTTTTTGTTTTTCATTTTCTTGATTCAAGTAATCTATTTTATGTTACTATTGATTTATAGCAAACTGCAAAATAGTAATAAAATATTCATTGTAATATAGGATTAAGCCTTTTTGCAATTTGGCGCAAATGTACGAAATGACGCAATGCATCCGTTAGAGAATGAATGATATTCGATGTGTTCAAACATTATTCTGCTTTTCTCAGAGTATTTTTTTTAATGCGTTCATAACGGTGATTCATATTCACTGACGTATAAATATTTAGTCAATGGCTAAATGCCATCTCATTGCCTATGTGGTGCTTCTCTAGAGTAGGGTACTAGTGCTATGCGGCGATCACAAATGTTCTCGAAAAATTGATGTTTTTTTTTTGAATCGTCGGCGGTTTTTCTCTGCTACACTCTCCTTCCCATCCCTTCCTTCCCTTTTCACCTTTCATCCCTCTCCCCCCCCCCCCCCCCTCCCTCTTATATAAAAAAGTAGCTCGTTATACAGTGTATTGGTAAGCGCGTCTCACGATGTATTCTTCGGTTGTGATTACACAGTAATAGGTAATAACTATAATAATATCCATTATTACAGGAGATTATCGGAGGGATGCTTGATTTGGATCATACACTTTGGAGAAAAACTGTGCATATTGGCAAAGATGAAGAGAAAAAGAACACTGATCGCCTTAAACAATTATGGGCACCATTCGATTGGACTGAAAAGGTGAAAAAATCGTTGGCTGAAGAGAAAAAAGAAATTCGTAATGATTAAATCGATGCGAATTTGGTTTTAATTCTCCAAATAGCAACTCTATATTTGCATAAATAGAATCCCATCCCACCTTAATAGCTTCGTCTTCTTCACTTCTATTGATTATGCAGCTGGAAAATATGTTGTTTTCATATATTATAGAAATTATACTCTTGATGATGTTGAGCTAGAATTACTCACGTGCTGTTAGATTATTTTTGCTTTCTCTTATATTATTACTCTTTGTGAAGTAATTTCTTTGAAATTTTTTTCATTGTTTTTTGTTTTCTTTTTGGTATTACAATTTTGTTTAGCGATATTTTATGTGGTAGTTGAACATTTATGATTGGGGGAAGTATAATTCTATGAAAGATGTTTTCTTGGGGAACTTTTGCTTCAGTTTGAATAGAAATGAAAGGGTTTTACTAGATTTTTTTATACTATAGAAATACATTAGTCAAAAATTGAGCTTTTCCCTTCCAAATGAAATGGGGAAAGTGAAAATTGAGAGGGATGAGCATCGGAAGAGATAAGATCGGTTTCTGACCGCATGAGTTTCCCTTTTTTCATCTGATTGCTTATTCATGGTGGTCTGGAATCATGTAGAGGTCATGGAGATTGTTGCTTGCTGTCTTCAATTTGTCCTAGTGTATTTGGTTTACAGCGAATGCTCGTAGTGTTATATATCGGTGGACTTTATAGTGGGAGATGAAACTGCTATTTATGGCCTATGTCTGTGAAAATTGAAATGGTTTCTCTTTCGTTTTTTTTTCGTGTTTTTTTCTTTTTTTTTCTTCTCTTGCTATGATTTTATTCCTACAAGAAGCCACCATACTATATAATTCCGTAATCATTGATGAACGGTGTAATTAGGTGGAAAATTCTAATGGGTACTTCTCATATTTTTCTACTATTAAAGGAATTAATTTTTTTAATAAGAGGAAATGGCAAACAAAAAATTTCAGTATAGTCGATTAAATTCCTCGGGGGAAGGAAGTATTCATCGTGAAGGTATTTCAGGTGGGGGATCCCCTTATCTTTTTGTTACTTATGCATATAGCTATTGAAATATCGAAAACGTTTTCGAAAATAAATCCAATTTTTTAATGTAATGTTGAATTGTTTCTTTTACTTAAATGAATGTAAATTGTTGTATTATATTCGTTTCATAAAATTTGTTTATTCTTTATAGACTATGTATTAATGATTACATTTTACCAGTGAGCTCTTATCAGCTAAGTTACCCCCCCCCCCCCCCCCCCCCCCCCACGTCAAACTAGCATACGTAAGGAGGTGATTCATTGTCGAAGAAAAACTAGAACGGCTGTCTCAATCGGCGGCTGGTTCGAATTCGAGCCAATCCGGTACTCAACTTACTGTAGTCACTGTTTACAGTAACCCCTTCATGAAACATACTTGTGATGTAGAACACCGGTCAAATTTGTTGCAACCTTACTGCTTACATTTAACTATCAGCAACTTGGTGACTTTCGCTTCCGATTGAAACAACGAATGCATTCAAGAAGCAATCTATCAACGTTAACGCGGCTAAACATTCGTATAGTTGTTGTGCTTCAAAGATTTTTCCCTATACAACAAGAAAGATCTAATGGACTACCGTACTCTTGCATTTATAAGCACTGGGGCTCATAACACACACAACTTTCCACGTTTCAAAACAAAAGGTGAGGGGGAGGGAGTTCGCGAAGATCGAAGATGTGGTAAATTAATCTGAATGAACTGATAAATAGTTTTTAAACTTGATCTTCATATTGTTCCATTTCTAATGTTTAATAAACAAATTATCGAACGGTTTTTTAACGTTTTTCCCAACTGTTTAGCAAGGCACATTTAAGCGGTGTTTGTTTCTCGTATGTCTTTGTCTGTCTACTTGTTGGCTTTAACTAAATAATTAAGTAACTATTCAAAATAGAAATGTAAAGATGATATCTATCAGCAAAATTGTCGACAATTGAGAATATCTAAAAATTTGCATATGCCCTTGATGAAATGCAACTTTTCCTTACAACGATTGCAAAATTGCAAATATTCATTGCAACCGGTTGTTCCGTTGATCGAGGCTGCTAAAGCACGTATCGTGCCAGCACTGCTGGTGCGCTTTCCTACCCACCTCGGGCAGAATCAAGAGTTCCACCTATATAAGAGGGAAGTGAACGCAACAAGCAACGACCCCTAAAATTAAGCAACGACAAGAAAGGATTGCATTTGAATGCCCTCATCGAGTGCGTGTATAGACGCGTGCGTGTTGCGTAGCGATGCCGTTTCGTCGCATTTCGAGCGAGGCCACGTTGTGCTGCAGAGTGCGGATAAGTGCTTGAGAAACGTTTCGGGGATTGAGGGTGGATCGGTGGAGCGGTTTTTTTTTTTAAATTTACCCGACGGGTATCACGGGATATCGTTAACGATTCGGTGATGGGTAAACCACTAAGGGTTTCGGTGTCGTTGTCGTCGTTGAATTCAGAAAACCGTATTTGTACACGTTCGTCGACCGCTTCGGTACATCTACCAGGAGTAAGCGTTTATGAATCTTTTTTTTAAATTCTTATACCTGTAACTTACCTGTTGTTGGCCTTGAAACTGGTTGAATTAGAATAAAGCCAAGTGTGAAAAGAACGATGCCTACCTTTGTTATAATAAGGGATATTATTATAAAATATGATCTCAGCTCTTAGTGGCTGACTCCCTACAGCCAGCACCTTTGAAAGAGGAGAGTTGCAAGAGCATCCCAAGGTTGTCTTATTTATTTTTTAAAATAATTTTATAAATCAAACGAAAGATGAAGAAAGAATCCCATCTAGGACGATGTAGGCTAAGTTAGTAGCGTATTCGTTAGTCGACGATTAGACCTTCGACTGAGAAATCCCTTTAAAGAGCCGATCACCTTCCATCCATCGACCGGAGAATAGAAAATTGACCAATCAAAAGGGTTTAACCAGTTGAGTTTTACCAAAAGGTCAGAAATGACGACTTGCTTTGTTTTCTTGTTTATCGCTGCAAATGTTTTCTTTACACTATTTTCTCAACATCCTTCGAATATTGTTGCTAGAATTGAAGTTTAGTTTCCATAAACCAAAAAAAGATGAATTTAAGTATAAATAAGGTCCTCTAAAAATTTCTATAGCAGAGAACGTTTTTCGAAAATAAAATCGGAATGAAACGTTCAAAAATTCAGCGAAATTTCTGGCACAACTTTAGTTCGAACGCTACAAATAATTACAAATTTGGCGTTCTCCAAATAAATTATATCGTTATAAAGCTTAACGATTTTCACATAAAAAGTTTTTCTCATTCATTCAGAAGATCAAATACGACGATTTGAAACCGGCATGTATAAACAACAAAAAAGCGATCAGTCGAACACCGATGATCGGTAAGACGAATCTCGTGATATCGACCGCTTCTCATCTTCACCATCCTCAACAACAGGTAGTTATTTCAATAATATTGCATGCTTTTATTTAGAAAAAGAAAAACCATATCGTCGAATCCTTTCCGCGAAAATCGGTTCTAAAATGCGTGAACGTTGAAAATTTCATAGAAATTTTACCCCCCCCCCTTCCCCCTCCGTCTTCTCGTTTTAGGAGGAGGAACGCTTTTAAAGTTTTGCTTCCTTGATGTTATATAACACGACTGCGTGCTATGTGCAAAGCCAATTTCGCAATGCCGTAGCAACACATGAGTTTAAGCTGAAGATTTTTTAAAAGTTTCGTAATAATTGGTGTCTTTAATGAAAACTTCTCGATGATTTTACGATTCAAGCCGTTTTACGATCGTTCTTTCTTTTTACCGCTTTGATTCTATTCATTTATGTGTCCGGTGTGCTTACACATCTATCAATTAACCGACCTTTAGTACCCCCAAATATTTGCATAAAAACCGAAGGGAAAAAGGGGTTCAGTGGTTTCGGAAAGATGGATAAACGTGCAGTAGTATATCCAGGTAGTTATACTGGATATCGGAGGGACTTTCATCCCCATTTATCGGGTAAACTTGTGAGGTCGAAAGTTTGCCTACAGCATTACTTTTGGTGAAAAGATTTTCATTACTTATAAGAACGTAATATTTTATTTACATTTGCAAGCATAAAAATGCTTTTATAAAAATCGTTTGCTTATATTTCATTAATTTGTTAGAGGAAGTTTCAAATAAGTCAAATATGTTCGGAACCTTTTCCTTCCTTATTCCCTCTCTCGCCCATCCTCCCCCCTCTCTCCTTGCCTTCCCGTATCTTTCTTCTCCCATA
>QEWY01001940.1:848366-939154 GCA_006503575.1 Baylisascaris schroederi
TATTCATTGAGGAGGTTTCACTGTTATAATGAAATGCAATGGACTAAAATTTATTGCAATTGCAAGAAGTACAATCGATACACTCTACACTTTTAACAACAGTTATCGAAAAAACCAATGAGATGCGACATACACTTATAATACGTGCAAACTGCAAAGTACACAAAATTTTGCCGAAGAGAACTGAAAAGTATTGATCGATATTTCAGTGAGAAAGGGAATTGCTGAGCCGATATGGAATTGATTAATACTGCCAAAATTTGCATATGAACCATTTTTTGCATAAATTTATTTGAAATTTGCATATCTTTATACAGTTGAAGAAATATAGTTGAATAACGCGGTTGCACTGTATTCCGTATATTTCTTCAATTGGTTGATGAGCACTAACTTGTGCAATCGATTGACCACCACTGATTGGTGATCGGTCGATGATTTTCCATAAGTTTATAACTTACCAAGAGTTGTTTTTCTTTTCTTCAAAAAACATTTGTAAATATTACTTCAGTCAAGAGGGGAACACTTTTCAGCAACCTTTGGCAACTATCAAGGTGGAGGATTCGCATAAGAAGCAACAATCGCCTCAAGAAACACGTGGGAGTGAGCGTCTGGAGATTCCAGCCTTCAGAAACGTCGGTCGAATGGAGCCATTGAGGTCGACACCAAGGCTGAATGATGAGGTGAGTCGATATATGTATGTTCTCGTCTCCGATCGATTATATTCGCGAGGCAACAGCTGCTCTATGTAAACGTCCTCTCTGCCATTTCGTTTCAAGTTTAAAGTGAGTGGATCCCACCCCTTCCCCCCCCCCACCCCCCCCCCCCCCCCCCCCCCCCCCTTCCAAAAAAGTTTGAAGATGATATTAAGGAATAATTCTCAACGGTGATTGAAAATGTGTTTATATTTTTTGTTTGGCCCTTTATTTGGTATAAAAGCGAAAGACCACTCTCAGCAAGGAATGTTTGAGAGTGGCAGCGATGTGCGGATGGCAACTTTAAAGGGAGCGCTTATCGATTTGCATCGAGTGGCACAGCTGCTCTCTCATTATAACCCACAACCTTTCTCTCTCTCCCTCTTTTTAATTCCTTTTACGTCATCGAAGCGTTCGCTACACCATTGCCAAACACAAAGATCACATTTTGTTCATGAAAATAGAAAGGAAAACTCAACGAAGTTGTTATGTTTTTGAGTGAGATTGTCGGTAGTGCGGTTATTTGAAATCCGAGAAAATTCTGGATGATGGGCACTAAATCAAAAATATTTGAAACTACAATGTTGTTACCAACAATGAACATTTATTTTGGCTAACTGCAAATCGATATATTAGTGCTCCAACTCATATTACAATAAATACATGTAAATCACATTTCAAATGAGCTAAGAGAGTATTTTTATATTCGTTCGATCCGTATACTTAACTGACATTCATAAACTCTTTCACAGAATATTTCATAGATGGGATGGGAGATGAGGAGGGAGTGGGAGAGAGGACGCATAAATATATGTTAGTAGAATTATTCAATTGTTTCTATATATTGGTAATACCGGTATTCACCTCCGTTATCAATGGGGGTGATTATCAGTAATATTAATATACGCATAAAAACGCAGTTGATTTATACGTTAATAGCATGTTTAAATGAAGAAGTGATTGGGAGCGAGGATTGTAGATGGATTGTTGGTAAAAATGCAACGCAGAGAACTAGAGAAGTTGAATGTCAAAGGTGCAAAGAAGTAATAGTGCCAATAGGTATATAACTAAAGGAATTGTACTGTTGTTGGAAGTGTTATATGCCGTTTTCGCGCTGTTTCGAATTTTTTTTTCGACATTTTGACGTTCGCGCTTCTTCAGTTAATTTATATGTCTTTACGGCCAATCGACTTCAATTAATTGGTTTCATTATTTGAAATAAGTTCGAAGCATTTGCAAAAATACACGATGTTTTATCAGTCACAGTTTATGTGCAAAACATAGAAGCCTTGCCTCGATTTGAACCCAAATGAGGATAGAATTCTTGAGCCTAGTGGAAGAGTTCATAAAATCATCTAAGTACATCGGAGAGCGGTAAGGGGCCTTTTTAAATTTTAAGAAGAAAATTTTATGAGAAACCCACTAAAATTTAAAGAATCTTTCCGTTCGGATTGTCTCTTTATTTCAAAGCCTCGAAATGAGAAGGCATACGAAAGTATGTGAATATGAACAGCACAAAACTACAATATAAACGGATCGACATTTAATATGTAAGAGCAGCAACCGTGTACAGGTCGAAACGATTCAACCGCTGTTTGAAAGCTGAACGAGTGGGTACACTAACGATACCGGCGGGAAGTAGATTCCCAACTCATATAACGCGAGACTGGAAACTATGCAGAACACTGTTTGTACTGCAACATTTTCCAGCGAACTGAAACCGATGCGCATGTCGACCACAGAGAGGGGCAAACTCAAAGTTTTCCACATAAATCGACCACCCTCCCGATCGTTGATTGTGTTCAAATCCAATAAGAATGCAACTTTCTGTTGATTTTTTTACAACTATATTTTTTTCTAAACGTAGAGAAGTTGCATTTGCAATATATAACCACCCACCTCTATCATCTACTCGATATTTAGTGCTCCATTAGTGCATACATTGGTTATGCACCTTTTTTATTGGGCAATATAATAAGTAAGCAAGCAAATATGTTATATTATTTTGATAGGAGAGGATAGTGAGAGAGGGGATCATTGAAATCACTGATAGCATCCACTTCTGAGATGAGGAAAATTTTCACCATTTCCTCGAACTCATTTACAATTGGGGACTTCAGTTGAACATGTTTTCAGATACTTCAAAGTATTGCTTCTCATACTCTACGAATATTCTTTCTTATTTTCCATGAATGAAAGAATCTCATTGCCTTACTTCCCTATACAGTGCGCACCCCCTTTATGCCACTGCATAGCTTTACCTCCTGTGTCTCCAAAGGTTAATGGTCTCTAAGACGTCTTTGCACATAAAGAACGGGTGGATGGATGGTTTTGATTTTAATAATAAGGAACATCTAGCTACGACCATTCAATATCAGAAATGAGAGAGAAGAGAGAGGGATGAATGAGTTGATGAATTTAATGGGTAATCGATAATTACAGGTATGCACAGATGAAGCGTATTTGAAGCGACATGAAAAATACGAAAGGCAGGAGAAGTCGATAAAACGTCGTGATCGTATTTGGCAAAGAGAGGAACAATATCGGTATGTGAAGGATGTTTTTGAACGAAGATGAAACCACTCAATTAGGGGAGCTTGTATTATTTAGCTCCTAAATGTAATATTATAGGTGGGCTGCATCAAACGATCAGAATTTTGAAATCTCTACGTTCTAAGTTCTAAAGCTAGGTGTTAATAACCCAGAATTGAAAGAGTGGGATAGAATAATATGAGGGACATAAATAGGTCCATTTCAGGTATTAGAGGTGGAGAGGGGGAGGGGGTTAGGACCGAGCAGTAAAGTTTATTTATTTGGTGTATTGGACGTGGTTCATCATTTATGGGTTCTCGCGCGCGCTATATCGTAACGATTCGATATCTTCTTGATTATTTTTTTTTAAAAAAATGTGAATCGCAAATGTCCAATTTTTTAAAAATTTTTTATGAAAATTTCAATTTCTATTCAAAAAAGGAAATACGTTCATTCATAGATAAATAATGAGAACGCTTAGTAAATGCAAAAGCTTTCTTTTTATTTTGGATGTCCCAAGAGAGGTTTTTTTTGCATTTCCCATTTCTAGGAGCTTCTTAAATAATTTGAAGTTAGAAGCCTAAAAAGTTGTGACTTGCGACTGGTAAATACAAGAGCATAACGAAGGTATTCAATAAATACTGCAGCGTATGATTTCCCATTCTCATGCTTTTTTTAAAGCTCGCTGTTGGCATAACATCACTGGTGGTCGTAGAGAAGAGGAGGCGGAGATTGATCGTTACTACGGTAGCCGATTGCGTTATTTTTAAGCGTTCGGGCTGAGAATGCGGCCGATAACCGACAAATATTTAGCGGCGTATTATTAAAACGCAGCCCTATGAGGGGGTTGGGTCATCTACGCTCACACTTAGATAGGAGGCCAGCGGAGAAAGGGAACACACTCTGCTATAGCAAAAAGCAGCGCACAAATGAATGCAATCGTTGCCTCTGTGCAGCTATCACATCTATGGACCACGCCCACATCACTACACTGGGACACACCCGCATACGATCCTTCCCAATGCTCTCGTAAAGCCAGGGGTCGACTCCGACGAGAGCGCTTTCGCAGTTTAATGCTGACCAACCGGTTTTTTTTTCTGATCAGGAGTCCTCACTGAGAGGCAGCATGCTACGGGAGTTATTGAGTTGGCGATGCATGTGTTATTGCTTCGAAAGAACTTGTCTTCGATTAGAGTACTCCCGTTTCCTCTCTTCCTTCCTATTCTTTGCGGCAGCAATTCTTAGTAAAAGGCATTAAGCTTCGAGGGAACCATTTCCAGCTGCAGATGATGGCCCCATTAGAGGGATCATTCAGCCGAGGTAAGGGGCAATAAGGAAATTTTCAAGTTGTAAGAGAGCGAAAGTTGTTACGAGGACATTTTCCTGCGGGGTGAGCCCCTTCAGGAGTCGATATGCTAAGGGGGGGGGGAGGGAGGGGGGAGAAAGCCAGCCATCAGAGAGAGGTCGACTCAGCGGGAGGATCACGGAGAAAGGCCAATGATTGAGATTTGTGTCACATACTATTGGGAAGACAAGCAACTGCAATAGTAAAGCGCTTAACTCTGCTATAAATAAGCAAAGGCTGATATGAATCTAAGGGAGGGGAGAGGAGATTAAAGGACAATAGAGCATCCACTCCGACTGCATCGGCTCATTAGGTGTAGTAACAGATCGCATCCATAATACAACTAACGTCAAAGAGATGCTATAAGTTCCGTGCGTTAACAACAGGGAACACAAGAGAGAATCCGCGACGATAGTAACTTTCGCGTTCCACTCTTCTGAGTAGCCAGTTTCATAGTTAAAAAAGAAATAATAGGTATTGCGAAGTATTATTTCCCTTCTCTAATTAGTTTGATCGCTTGCGAGAATCGTGAACCATTTTTCAATGCCCCAGTTAACCACATTAAAGATTTTTGCAAAGAATTTTCGCAACCGAATCAGTTTAAAGTGAAGAACAGGCGGATGTATAGTGCACGCAAGTTTTTCACACCTTTAGTTGCCTGTAACTTCTCCAAAAGTTACTAGATCACTATGAACCATGATATGGGTCATTAATTGATGTTTGTTATAGTTGCCAACTTTCGCAATTTTAGAATCAGCGAATACCGGGTTGAAATAGGAGCGCCCATCACCACGGTGCTCGTGCACAAAGCAAATTGCCAAAAGCATATAATAAAAGCCAGATAGGGCGCTATTTCAACTCGCCTGATGCAGCTGTGGCTTCTCGTCTTTTCCGGTGTGCAAAACAAAACAAAGCGGAAAAAAGTTTATCTTTCTAGTGTTTACTCTAGTAATAGCTTGCGCGTATCAACGACACCTCTATTTTTACAAAGTTCCCCATGACTTGGGAAGCTACTCCGCATTCATCTCGCTTTCAAAGGAAAACCTGATGTCTTCGTTGATCGTTTGAGAGAACGTATACATATATTTAGGTACAGATACTTCGAGCAGGTTTTGAAATGGTGTTGGAATATTAAGCGGGTAGGTAATCTGTTGGTGGGACGCTTGCATCTATGGTTCACATACCCGCGTTTCGCTATTCATGTCGTTCCGCCACACGTCTTAAAACGACCGTTTTTTGTCGCCACACGTGATCTTCCCATCCTATATATGCAGCAAACGTTTCGGCATCTACATGGTCATAATCCATTGTATCGGTGGTGTGTTTTACCCTAGAGCTATGTGTTTAGTTGATGGTATGAAGATGCTATAATACATATGGTTGCCCTTATTGTTTACTTAGATTTTTCTTAGAAATTGGCAGAATTTCATAAAGTTTTGCACGTTGAAGGGATTCTTTCTTTTAAAAAAGTGTTATGCATCTTGCGTTGGACGCATTCCAATCGGTTTTTGATTCTTCTTCGTCACGCCCTACTGACCACCTGCTGTTTGCTTCTAGTCTTCGATGCGCTTAAGTTCTCGAAACATACAGTCCTTTCATTCTTCTTAGTATTTCACGGGGGGAGGGGGGTTCCTTATTCATCTTTCTTAGAAACTTAAGGAATGCGGGTTTGAGTCCATCGGAGCTGCCATAAGTGGGAGGAATTTTTTTTGCTGTACTGCTGAGATATGGTTCAATGCGGTCTATATACTAAGAGACGAGGTGAAAACATGAAGGCACCTTTATTTCAGATTGCATTTGATGAAGATCTCCACAGATGAGGGCCCTCCACCACCGAAACTACAAATGATCGAAGTGGTTTCGAGGATGCCCAAGTGCAGAAGGCATCATTGAGCTGTTCGCATAATGTATATAAGCGTCCCTTCGCATTCGGGTCTTGTCTCGTTGTGTGTATCATTGATCACGCCCAATCAACTCTTTTACGTTCTTTGATGCCCTCACAAATAAAAGATCTTTCCATTTTCATTCCACTCTCTTTAAGTTGAAGAATAATATGCAACCGAGTGGCACCTCTAAAGCCCTATAAAAATAATTCGTAGATGATTAGTGCTGCAATAGGCAAAAATTATAAGGCAGGCTAGCGAGGTGGAAATCGTATCTCAACGTCACGCAGGTAGATCATTGCAACAAAACAGTCGCCATATTTCAAGATCGCCAATCAGCCATGCGGCCTGAAATATGAACCAGCTGTCTTCAAAATGATCTCATATTTGCCGATACCATACTAAGCCTCTCTCATTAAATAACTAGCTTAAAGAAATCATAGCTATTACAAGCATGATATGAAGTCTACATAAATCACCTAAAAAGCGTCGAAAATCAGCCGTGTTACACGTTACCATTAGATACTTAATAAAAACCCGGTGCAATATGGTACAAAAAAACCTTTCATGAGCTCTACTTTGGCGGGTAATTTCCACTGAGCAAACTTCACCCCAAAGACCTTCTCATATGGCCTAAGATCAGCATAAAACATGCAAAAGGTTTAACTGCAAAAAAACTCATAGAAGCCATTGAAAAATCCACCGCTATGTTCATAAAAGTATATCCGAACTCATCGTTTAACGTTGATAAAGATTGCAAGGTGGCTGATCATGATTGGAAGTGAAGCATTTACAAGATCGGTTGGTCATAAATACCATACGACAATGAGTTTTTGAAACGGAAACGCAAAATTTCGGAACAATTCACTGCTGCAACGCAAGGAAATCCCAGTCAACGGATTTTCAAAAAAAAGAAGACTTGCTTATTTTTGCATTCCTTGGGCAATAACGTCCATTATAATGTAAAATCTTAATATTTTCAATTACAGCCGAGGAACCGACAGACGCTAATGTCTGTCTGAGTTGCACCTGTATTTTTGCAAAGCAACTTGACGAAAGCCTGGAGAATACGACCATGCACGATCGGCGATTTGCATAAGTAACGAGGCGCAAGCGATGAAAAATTACACCTTTGCACTATAAAAAAAAACGTTTGCTAGGCCAAGAAATGCATAACTAACGCAATATCGACGAATCTCAAACTTTAGGTTCATGATACAGCACACCGTGTAAAAAACTTATACAATTCATATATGATCGGTAATGCTATAGCGATCGGTAGTTATAAACGCAGCCCAAAACCAATAAACTCCACTAATATAAGTGAGTCGACATCTTCCTGGCATTGAATTGTGAATAACAACGAAAACTTGAAGCATTAAAAAAAAGATTTACCTTCCATAATTGCATAAATGAACAGTGCGAAACGAACGCTCAAAACTCTTCAGCATCAAGTGTTTTTTCTCTTCATGCTTCAGCAATCTTCACCTCGCTCATATGGGGCCTCCTTCATTTCTCTCTTCTCTCTTCTTTACCAACATAATCTCGTTGGATCGCCCATTTCACCCTCCTTAAAGTCTTCGCTCTTTCTTAACACTTCTTTTTTCTTATCCCTTCTTTTTTCTTCAGCTACACACCGCTCCGACACTGGAATATTCATAAAATTAGAGAAGCATATTCCAAAAGGGAGAGTGATATCTTTAAAGCAAAACAAAAACAATCGAAATGAAACATTGATAAAAGCACTCAACTAGCACTCTTATTAAACATGCAATGATCAACTACCCATCCTTTCCGATCATCAAAAACTGCAGATGGAAAAACTTTGTAACGGAAATCGAAAAAATAAGAGGGCGTATATAAGCAGCCGGAAGTGACAACAACAACAAAGCAGCAGCTCAAGTATTTAGTAATAGTCCCTCTCACGATCGTAAGAGCGGGACCTTCTGGAACGTCGACGGTCGTCGTAGTATGAGCGTGGTGATGGGCTGCGTCGATAACTGCCACTATAACCTCCGCCACGATACGGTGAGTAACGATCGTAACGCGGCTCGTAAAAACGATCGTAACGCTCGTAGCGATCGTAATCGTCATAAAAGCGGGATCTGAAGCATCTTCCCTCTGAATGTTTGAGCTCTTCTAGTCAGTATTGACAATGTCCCAAATCCAGTGTCGATCTTCTACTGCGATAGCTTAAATCATTTGTATAACATGCAGAAAAGCAAATAAATAATTGGGAAATTGCATCACTATTCCGCGCCAAATGAAGAACGGCTCGATAAAAGTTGACGCTGTAAGCAAAAGCAACTTTTAATTTAAAGAAAAGGTTCTTTAATCCCAAGCTATATGCTTTCAGATGCTTCATAAAAAGGCTCACCTCATCGAGCCATAATAGTCTCTCGGTGGTGAATCGCGGTACCTTCCACGGTAGCCTCTATAGGGTGATGGGCTGCGTCTGCTGTATCTGCTGCTGTATCCCCTTGACTGTGATGGTGTACCCATGTATATGCCTGGAGTAGGCGTGTGTGCACGCTTTGTAATCGAGTAGTCGACGCGTACACGATGTCCATCCACTTCAGCACCAGCCAACTTCTCCTTCGCCTCGATCGCGTCCTCCATTCTCTCAAAATAGACGAAACCGAAACCACGTGAACGACCCGATGGATGGTCGAACACCAGCTGCACGTTCTCGACCTCACCGTATCGTGAGAATAGCTCCTGCAAAATGACTAATATAAAGTGATCTCACATTAGAACACAAGTTCAGTTCAACATCACTTAGCTGACAAAGTTAATGCACTCAGCAAACATAACAGACACAGCACTTGTTACATCTCCGCGACTTATTTATTTCCTTCATTCCTGCAGCATGGGAAATCAACTGCGGTTGCGAAAGGTCATGATTTACTGTCGACCGAAGGCACCAAGCCAATAATCTGCTAGGTAACTTCATTTGTAGGTGCAGTAATTGCAGCCACCGATGCATAAAACCCACAACTAAACGGTAAACCCCGGCGGGAAGTACAACAAAAAGGTCAGAACACTCTTCCAATCCCCCCCCATCCCCCCAGAAGCCGTCAACTGGCTTCTATAACAGCATCTCCCCCTCCTTCCCTCCAAATAACCCATTCCCTCAAAAATAAACGACTTTTTCGCCAACATCGAAAGGATTTTTCTTCCATCGAAAAGCAAGCCCGCTGAGTCTCCTACGAAATAAACATGTGCAACGGCTGATTTGAAGCTTTAAAAAATTTCAAAAGCAAAACTAATCCCAATATGCAGTACACTCGAGGAATGAGAAATTCGTAGCAATAGCATCTGTAAACCCTCATATTCACTTATTTTCTAAATATTAATATGGCTCACATATTTCTAGGCCAAAAGATTACTAGTTCATCACCACGCACCTAATATTTGCTGAGTCCAACTTATAAAGAGGTCCAAAGTAAAACTCACTCTGAGATCACGTTCCGTAGTGTACAACGAAAGGCCAAAAACGCCGAGACATTTTGACGGTTCGGGATCCTCTCTCGCCGCATAACGGCTTGGAACGCCGCCACGGGATCTGCTGCCACGATGTGAGCGTGAACGACGTGACCTTCAACGAGAGGGCTTCTTGAACACTATAGGTAACTAGTTATTATGCAAAAGCAACAAGAATCTAAAGCAGTAAGAAACAAATATAAGCGACAATTTGCAACTCATTGCGAGTGTATCTCACGATATTCATTCTAGATCAAATCAAATCAACAACTCAAAATATTCACCTGGATCGTGATCTTGAACGACTTCGTGAATGAGATCTCTTCGTACGTTCACTGCAACAATGAATTATTTACGTGCTAATCAATAAGTAAAAGTATGGTTAATATCGTGACACGATGAGATGCGACGCTTATTATCATAGATGTTGCCTCACAACCGTGTTCAAAATTGAGATGACCACTTATTTTAAGCTCATTGCCACCTATACTTCGCACCCATTGTACCACAGCGCTAATATTAACCTACAACATGCACAACAAATAATTCGATTCAATTGGATGCACAGAATGGGGAAATTCAAACGAACATAACTTGTCATTCATGCCTGAAATGGTTCCTATTTATGGGTTCGACAGAATAAATGCATTCAAAATGCTAGAACAAGGAGGTCATACCACTTCTAATAGTGACAGTCGTTACTTCTTTGCCCATGTCTATATTCTTGTTTCAGGAAAACTCGAACGTTCACGGTAGCCATAACAGCCTCTTCACCTTTTATCCTCCTCTTCTCTTTCCCACCACTTGAATATTACTCTAATGTGGGGAGCGAGATAGAGGCTATTTTAATTCTTGCAGCCTATATAAACGACACATTATAAGAGGCGAACATTGACATAACGAGAAATCCTTATCATTAAAAACACTTCAAATAATGATCACAGCTATCAAACCTCAGATGCACGGATCAAAGATATTTCCAAGCATTTCACCGCAAAGCACCTATAATGAACCTACTCAATCACGAATAAACTAATGCTGAATTCGTCTTTCTATGTTTCAACGAGTGCTGAAGTGGCGAATGAAGTTATTACTAGTAAAAATCTTTGTTCCATAAAGCAAACACCAACCGAGATGCACAACGAGAGCGGGATCGAGAACGCGAACGTGAACGTGAACGTGAGCGTGAACGTGATCCCGCATCGCTTTCGTCCAAGAATTCATCTTTTTTAGAATCGATCACCTATAATAATACAAAATAAACGCTTCACAACAGAATCAACAGTTTTATAATATGTAACCCACATTACAATCAAAAACTTCTCGAATTGGGATATGACATCAACTCTACAATATTGTAAATAATTAGCAATAAATAAATAAAAGGAGCTCGAAGATCATGGAATATATAATGGATGTAAAGAAACCCTAAATCAGTACATATAATATACGATTTTTGCAGAGTTTATCAAAGCATCGTTGGTTTTGATAGGTAAAAATAATGAGAATTAAGTATGCATTAGCCATCTTAAAATGCATTCGAAAACCGTTGTTAAGTTCAGTGATCGAAATAAACTTAGTTTGCGCAAGCTTTGACTGTAGATAATGCCCACAAAGAAAAAGATATCCGCTAAATGAAGATCCCCTCAGCGTAGTCATTACTTCAACAGGAAATAAACAACTGAAGAATAATTAAAAACCTGAGATTAAAAAAAAAATAGAACCTAAAAAAACTTCCTGTAATTCCTTCCACAAAAACACATAATAAGCAAAATTGAGAGAGTTAGGCTCTGATCCCTTCCCTCGTTTACTCCCCATTCATTCCCCCTCCCTCCCATTACTTTCTTTACTCCCTACCCACTCCCTCTAACCTGTGTTCCTCATGCCCTTCACTCTTTCCCCCTCTTCGTTTACCGTTCGTTAGACTAATAGCTCGTTGCCATTATGCCGTTCAGTAAACAAAATAAAAGCACAAATCTTAGAAATACGCACCTCGTCCGCGTGCTGTTGCTCGTCATCTTCTTTAACCTCATCGACAGACCCTTCTTTAGACATCCTTCAAAAACAAATCGATAACACTAAAGCGGCTAATGTCGATGCTAGAAACTCAACGAACGACCGATCGCCAAAGTGTTTCTTATAATATTCCAACTAAACAAAGAGGTTAAAATAAAGATTTATACGATATCAAATCTAAAATCTAAATAATTTCAAATTTGCATATATCACAACAATTACTCTACAATAACATCAGAGTAAGAATTGAAAATCTCACTACTATAATAATGAGAAACAACTAACGATACAATTCTTTATGCTAAAATTGTATAAAATGCTTAAAGGTCTACAAAGATCCACTAAAGCAATTTTTATAACATTGGAAATTGCAACAGAACCTCGACGTAACCAGAACATAATATCATGGCAAAGTGAAACATCGCAAAGTATATGGAAACTTTTAGAGAATTTTCAAGTGGATATTACTTTTTCCGCAGTTAATGGCTCCAATTTTCGCATTAGTATTGGGGTCTTCTCTCCCTATCCGATATAGCCATCAAATTTCATAACTTCAACCAGGTTTTAACCAACCTAAACCTGACAGGTATACACACATATATCTAAGCAAAGATACCACACGTGAAAACACCAAACTAAGAAAACACTATAGGCCAAATTGCAACGTCAAAACCCTAATGAACCACCAATCGCTACAAACTAATATGAACGAACTAGAGATATGACGTCACCATTAGCAGTTTTGTTCTAAAAAAAAAAAGCACAAATTGTAGATTTAGGTAGGTCTTAACCAGTATTGTATCAGAAGATAATCGAACGCCAAATCTACTTGCACCAATAAATCGCATTACTCTCAATGAAGCAACATCAGCACTTTCACGTTCAAATATCAATAATAAACCTTAATAACCAAACTTATTGATAAGTGATAGCCCTTATCACAACCACCCCCTCCCCTATTCGAACCAACCACATATCCACGTAACAACAATCGCAACTGTTAGCTAATACGCAAACGTTTTTGTTAGCGTACGAATATGAAAGTTCGCCGAATTTCGTATGTTTGCGAAAACTAAATTTTGACAACAAAATGGCTTTTTTTTGCATTCTATTGCAGCCTAAAAGCGTCTTCTTTTTGATGAACTTTACCTAGTCGGTTGTTGAATTAATAGATCGTAGAAGGGAGTGATAGTTGTTATATCGATGACAGAACAAGTATTTAGAAATGTTGTAGATGATAGGAATTTTTATAATTGCACATAGGAAGCGAATATTTAGTACACGCAAGCATCAAGAATTCAGCTTTAGCTGTCACCTCGTTTGACAACTCGAGATGTACCCCGATGAAGACAAATCTTCTCGCTATTCGTTGTTGCACAACAATGTTGGAATGCACTAACTATTCATACAATCGTGGGGATATAACGTCAAGTTGGAATTGAACAAATTCATATCACTATGGGTATCCATTGAAATCAACTGAATTAAGCAATTAGTGGTGGCGATAAGGTGGTCGACTCTCGATGACAGCCATTCATATTGCTGTGAAAACAGAATTTTCAACAAATCATCAATATTTTACTAAATGAGATAGGCTAACGCAACAGCGAGTGTCTTATAAACCGGAAGGGAATTTGACGCTGTTGGCCATGAGGATGATAACCTAGCAAACAGCAAAGGGATATTACCATAAACAGCCAAATGACGGAATTTAGTACACGCAAGCATCAAGAATTCAGCTTTAGTTGTCACCTCGTTTGACAACTCGAGATGTACCCCAATGAAGACAAATCTTCTCGCTATTCGCTGTTGCACAACAATGTTGGAATGCACTCACTATTCATACAATCGTGGGGATATAACGTCAAGTTAGTTTGACAACTCGAGATGTACCCCGATGAAGACAAATCTTCTCGCTATTCGTTGTTGCACAACAATGTTGGAATGCACTAACTATTCATACAATCGTGGGGATATAACGTCAAGTTGGAATTGAACAAATTCATATCACTATGGGTATCCATTGAAATCAACTGAATTAAGCAATTAGTGGTGGCGATAAGGTGGTCGACTCTCGATGACAGCCATTCATATTGCTGTGAAAACAGAATTTACAACAAATCATAAATATTTTACTAAATGAGATAGGCTAACGCAACAGCAAGTGTCTTATAAAACGGAAGGGAATTTGACGCTGTTGACCATGAGGATGATAACCTAGCAAAAAGCAAAGGGATATTACCATAAACAGCCAAATGACGGTAGCCATGCACATAAGACAGGATACATAAGACATACACAGGTTATATTTAAACCTTGGTTTTGCTCAGCACTCTTAATCAAAGACCGCATCTCATATAGCTTTTTTTTTTCTTTTTATGGAAAATTTTCAATGATTTACTTCTGTTTTCAGTTGTTTTTTTTTAATCGTATAGAGTCAAAAACATCGTTGTAACTCAATAGGTAACTTCCAAAAACATTCCAAAAAAAGAAGAAGACTTCATCAATGAAATAAAAACAACTCTCAGTTAATAAAAAAAAACAACCAATAACTTTATGCATAACTTGTATATACAATTAAAAATCATCAATAAAAAGAAGGAATAATGAAAATAGCACCAATGTGTTTAAATTTGAAAATGCAACTAATAAACGAACATAACGATTTCGAGAATGATTGAAATTCACAAAAACGATAGCTTTACGATCAACAAAAAACATTCCACTAATTTGTCAAACTGGAAAATGCCCTCACACGAGTACCACATCACCACCTAAGACACTGTTTGATTCGATCAGTGTAACTATTATACGAGTTTCATTTCAGTGTCAACGAATGTCCTTAAATCTGTGCTTAACACATCTCCTAGATTTAAACGAGGTAAAAATATTACCGCTGATATTTAGCGGTAATTCCTAATAAAAAAATAATCAAATTTTTTTTTCACTTTCTTCATAATCAAACCAATCGTTCTAAACAAGTGAAAATCGATGTTTAGTTTAACTATAAAAACTGGTAAAGCAAACCTTACAGCTAGCAGAATGCTTACCACTTCACTTCATTTTGGCTCTAAAACCTTTTTCTGTTCGCATAGATATGATATAATATATCAATTTTCCGGAATGATAAACCTATATATAATTAATCTCATGTTACTTCCGTATTTCATTTTGTGTTTTAAAATTCAGACAGGTGATGACTGTCGTTTCGCCCTTCGCACTGATAAAAACCACAACAGCTAATCCCCCGGCGAAGGTATTATGCCTCCTTCCTCCAATGATCAAGTAGAAACCACCACAACAGCTCTCCATCCTTCGTACCCAATGTTGGTATAGAAAAACCACTTCCATATCCCAAAATATCGACACACAAAGTCTGTATTAGAAGTGGCCAATAACGAAACCAACCCATTGCCGACAAAATCGAGGAACATCAAATGCTTGTTGCGGATTCAAGTGCGCACATAAATTACCACTTGCAGTCAAAGGATTGTCGCTCAACAATGTTTACTGCGCTCGGTTTCAGGTTACCAGCAATATGGAAAATACCACTTTTGGGAAATTTCCACCCTTAAGAAGTACCACCCACAATACTCAAGCCTGAATAATATAACCTCTTCTCAACCGTTTACCCAAAAGATTGTTATACCTATTTTTTCGCAGAATCTATGAAAAACACTTTTCGTATTCGTTGCATTCCCCAACAGAACGGGTTCGCTGATAACTAATTTTTCAATGCGACAAGCGTAAAGCAAGAATCCTATAAAGAGAATCATTTGTGTTACCGATGGGACACCATTCCTTTCCCTACCATTTACTAGTTGTTTCCGTTGCAATCTGGCTTTGCACCACTTCAACTCATTCATTTTTTACTTGCAGCCGGCTGGTTTCAAACCTTCACATACAGATTCCATCAGAGTGAAACACATCCGAGCTTGAAAGACCAAACGAACGTTTTTGCTCTTTCTTATTGTTGTTCATGCTCACATACTTTTTGTATGTTTACCCCGTTTCGGGACGTTAGAAATGTGAAGCTACCGAATTTCGCAGCCCCGACTTCCCTGGCTTATGCGTCCAAAGTATCTCATAAACAAACAATCAAGCATATCCACAAACATGACGTCACTTAATCCTTGTAAAGACTTGCAGTGTGTGTATAAATCCCAAAAAGACTTTAGAAAATCTATAGCACACGGGGTTTATAATCGAGATCTTACGGTATATGTGCTGCCAACATTCGATCGTTAAAATTTAACAGAAGAAATATTAGTACAAAATTTATATAAGAGATGCCCTTAAATATGAAACAATCAAATTATATACACAATAAACGACAGCAAATACGATGAGGGTTTGACAATTCTAACAGATTCAACACACGCCCGCGTGTCACTACGCTTTGAAGAAAATGCAATAGGATAGCGCAACGAAAAAAGAAGAAAAAAGATCGCTTGACATATGCGCCAATTTTGATGGAAGTGATGAATTAATTTCACAGTAATTCACTAAAACTTGATATGGAATGATGGAAAAATTCACGACGTTGCATAGCATGCATGCATAAAACAATGCTCCGACATTTGCGCCATGGACACTTGGGCCGACCACACTTGCATCATACACATCTATGAAATGCGCATCTCATCATGCAAATAGTAGTCGTCTTTAAATGCCAAAATAGAAGAAAAAATGGCGCAATTTATAAAAACTGTGAAATTAGAAGGATCATTTAGTGATGAGAAAATGAATAAACAATACAATGCAAAGAGAAAAAAGCACACGAAGATGTATGAATTATAAATCACCTAAGATACGAACAATGATTCTGAACTATACAAATTGGCCAATAGATCAATGATAAAGTATATCACCTTCATCACTAAACTTTTCCAGAAAAAAACTACATATTTCTATAAGATCATTAAACAGCTTTCCACCTATCAGTTTAACTTCGATCATATCCAAAAGTAATTATATAAAGAGAATATTGTCCCTTAGAATGCTCAAGTTCGCTTAATATTTAGACGACAATTATTTTCAAATTTCCGAATTCAAAAAAAAAAGATATGCTCAAATTTTGATGAAGACGCTTGAAAACATTTCCCACCTCACCTATTACATCACTTTCTGCTTAAAGGTTACCTCACTGAGGCTTTTTCCACCTCTACCTTATACCAGACACCGTTCATGTGGTGCATAACCACCTCACACCTTATGGAAACAAAAGAAATGCCCTCTACTTTATTTTCCTATATGATTCTCTATCTCTCCACCCTTCCTCCACTTCGTGAGTGTGCACAACCGTCAGCGATTTCACCTATAAATAGAATGGTGCAAAAACAGTACTGCGGAAAAATGCTTAATGAGGAAATTTCCAAGATAGGAATGACCTGAAAACCAATTGTTGACAGAGGTGCAGAGTTTAAAAACATATAAGTGCAGAAAATGCAGATAAAAGCACATTGACCCTCGCAGAGGGTGTACAACAAAACATCCACCAGAGATGATATTTAATCTTTTTGTAGGGGGCAAGAACGATCCAAAGTTAGCGGCATCATAAACAATAATAATAAAGCCATTTCCCCAAGAAGTGGTACCTAAATTTAAGGTTATGCAAGTGATGGCAACCTGAAATTAAAACACAAGGAACCACCAAGGTGTTATTTAGGCTCAAGTGCAATATTGCAGCGGTTATGCATAGATATGCGCATAGCGCATATGTCACTTATGAAGTTTCTTCGCCTTAGCCTTGTTTTTCTTTTTTATTGTAGTGGTTTTCTTCAAAGCGTTCAGTACCGAAAGTTTATCGTCGTTAGGGGTTGATGTCTTAGCAACACTTAATTGGGCCTTCAATTCTTTGTAGTTCACATAGCGTTTCTTTGGTGCACGTGCACCCAATTGCATTGCAAGACGTGCACGTCCATCTTCCCTTTCTTTACCGTCTTCACATTCGTCAGCCGCAAATTTTTCCACCTGTAAGTATCCACTCTAGCTTTGATGACTATAAACAATATTGGTTTCAATGAAGCGAAAAAATGGCGGAAAATCCTGAAATATTGATTAGTCCACGGTACATTTAGTTTGTTATTGGATCTTATTGCGGACTAGTTCTCACCGCTCGATTAAGCTGGCTGCTAACATAACCTTGAAGTAATAGTAAAGGCCATCACATCATTTTGAAGTACTAGTAAGGAAGGACATCAACACTCACCACCTCTTTTCTATTATCAGATTCTTACCAAATACACATCGTAGATGCAGCAGATTTTCATTCACTCAAAAACGTCGCCACGTGAACTTCTTACATACACCCTAAAGAAGTGCTCCATATTCACTACCCTCCCCCTCCTCCCCCATATCACATCCTAACCTGGCACACAACAATGACTACGCTTGTAGTTTAAACATACGACTTCAGAAGCATACCCACTCTCAACTGCTATTTTCTATGACGAAGAATCGAAATAAAGGATTTAGGTTTTCATTTCCATCCGTTGTCTACTTATAGAAAAGCTTATTATGTAGCTATAACTTCAGTTACATGGGAGGGAGGGGGAGGGAGAGGAGAGCACAGAGCATGGAGGGGGGAGGAGGTGTATATTGTTTCTATAGATTTAAGATTTGGTAGACAGGAGGTGTATTTCTAGACACTGCATAACCACACCAGATTTAAAGTGAAGATTCTGCAGAGTTGGTGGACACTGATTCTATAGAATTGATAATTTATAAAAATATGCGGAGAGGAAAAATAATGAGTCGAAAATTTCTACGAAACCAAAGAAAAAAAAGAGTAAAAAACTACCTCAAAAGTAACTCGTTTAAGCGAAGCACGGCGATCACGTTCAGTTGGCAGATTATAGATCACTCCTTTTTTCTTCAATATTTTTGGCGCACAACGATTCGACGCCAATGATGACAACACACAAGGTACAACCTTTAAAATTCATTCTACATCACTAAGGATCACTTCACATAAAAATAAAACATATAAAATAAACAGGAAAATAGATAGCAAAAAAATAAATAAATAAATAAAAACAAAAATAAAAGCTCAACTCGAGAGGATGTAAAATGTGAAGAATATATTCATGAGAAAATAAATATTTTTGATTGTTTCAAAACAAACAAATAAAGCAATCTCTTATAGTCACTTCATAATATGAGAATAAACGAGCAAACAATGAAACTAGTTTACCTTCATCTGAACAAGTTGGATTATTTTTAAGTAATTTCTTCAGCGATTGTCGATTGCTATTCCCACGAAAAAGTATGCCACTATAAAACTGTGCTCTTAGCGATATTACAAACAAAAGTCGATTCATTGAACATGTCGAGAATTCCTATTGGAGACGGGTCATATCTTACGGGGTTTCCCCACGGGTCTTATAATTCGAAACACTCGGAATCTAAAGGGGGAACTTTCATATCTCTTAATTTTTCTACCAATATAAACAGTCACTTCAAAAAAGACACCTAGAAAGAGATGAGGTACTTCACCTTATTGGTAATATGTGCACATCCATATTCTATGTTAATAGTGAACCGCTGCTTATAGCGGTTGATTGAGCTCCGCCGGCTTACATCACAAATATAATACAAAATTATTTCGAGTTCCCCATTACAGCATAATCCTCTATTAAATTTAGACATGACATAAGCGCCACGTAGTTTGCCATAAAACCATAGAAGAATGAAATTAACCTGCACATTGTGGCTACCATCGGCGAGTGGGAAATCGTTGGCAACAGGGAGATCTTCAATAGTGGGCGAGCAAATAATCGACTCAACTAATTCATCAAGCGATTTCGTTGAACCACATGAAATGAACAAATCCTCCTCACTCACACAACCCCAATCATCGTTGCCCGCCATTGTTTCAATTACGTCTGCAAATATTCATTTCACATATAAACTGTCAAATACATATCGCTAAAACAATTATTGAATTTATGCAAATATCATGCATTTATTTTTGCATACATTTACTTTCACGATCTCCAAACTCTCCTTCGTAACAATAACCGCACATCAAAAATAGTAAACGAAATGGTAATNATATATAACAGCCAGATTTGCCGTTGGTGGTTCATGTGGATGAATAGCTTTTCCATTGAAAGTTGGAGCACAGAGAAACCACTCAATGCTTGGATGCATAGTGATGTTGACATGCGTTTAGAGGTGAACTTGAACTTGAAGCTCATACTTCCGGACCAGCTCAATGCATCATTTAAAAAAGATGGCCACTTTAAGAAAAAAAAACTGCCAACATTCGTTTATTTTATTTATGTTATAAACAAACAAACAACAATAAACTCATAAATTATTTGTTGTATGACAAAGTGAATAAATAAACAATTGATAATTCGTATAGATTGCATCAGAATGCATAGGATAGGGATTCACTTTTAATCTAAGCAGATTTATCGAATATTACTTTAAAAAATTATTTACAACGTTTATAATTTTCATTACAGTACCCTAGATCATCTAGCTGTCTTCTGATATTTTTTCATTCGATTCGGGCTACTGTATTTTCACTTCCATCGTCTTCTCTACCATATGTTACTTTTATAGCCCCTTCCCCATCCCTTACCCTCCTCCCACCTCTTCCCCTCCTAAATATAACATTCGCTAGCGCATACAGAACATGTACTGCTTGAAACATAATGCAAACAATAAAACGTTAATAATTCTAAAGAAAAGCGAAAGAGACTTCAATAGATTTGAAAACAATAGAGAATTCTGAATGTGAAATGAAACAAATTTCACTAAATGAATCAGCAATATATTCTATTTAAATACATCAAATATTTGAATTTAATGGAAAAATGATCAATCGATTACCATCAAATATTATTACTTCATCATTTAATAGTAAACAATATTATAGAGTATATGGGATATCTCTTTTCTTTGAATTTAAACATTCGAGGGTTTCTCTTTTGTTTTTAACACCGAGAAAATTTGCATTGATTTGATGTTCCCAAAAAAAAAGGATTATAGACCATCTATAAAATATTTTCTAGAAATAAAAAAAAAGTTCCCGTGAAGGGTATTGAATTGGGAACTCATTTTCCATTTTTCATAAAATTTTCCATTCTTTTAAAATTCACCAATAAAATGAAACGAAATAATGCTGAACGATTTATTGGCTCATTTGATGTTCAATCGATTGCTCTAATTTTATTTAGTTTTCGATTGCTTGAAAAAAAAAAAGAAAATTTCAATAATATCATTCGTCTATTTTTACAAAAACATTCGATTAATTGTCGTTTCATTAACTTGAATCTCTCATATCTGAATATTGGAGAATAAAGCGATTATGTCGGATATTGTTGTTATCATGTTGGCGTCGATGTCTGAAATGAAAACCACTTTAAAATTAAAAAAAAATCATATAATTAGCAATGTTCACAATCCTTAATTACAACTAAAATTTTTGTCACTTATCTTCGAACAATTTGTCTGTTGCTAGTTTCTTGTTTTGAATGATAATGCTTCAATTCAAATGCAACGATTTTCGGACACTTTAGAATCATTACTCTCTTTATATCCTCCTTTGTACAACCGGAAGGGACCATTCCCATTCCCATTTCTATTCAGATTCCAATTTTTATTCCCATTCAGATTCCCATTCCCATCCAGAATATTCCCATTTGATGTAGATGCTCTTCTTTATAAAATATTTCTAAAAACTCAACTAAACAAAATTCGTTTTATTCTAAAGTTAACCGCGTTTGAAAACTAATCAGTAACCGAATTTCTTTCCTCAGTATTTGACAGAATGAATATTTCTTTGTTCCCATCGAACAACTCAGCTTTAAAAAAAAAAAAAAAAAAAACAATAAATTTTTATATTTGATGAAATAGATAGGAAGGATATCGACGAGAGATATATTCGAACAATTATCAGCTATTATCTTAAATGGTAAATAAATTTATTTAGAATATTTAATAAATAAAATAAAAGCGATGAATTTTAAAAGTATTTGGTAAGTAAGTGGGGCAACTAGTAACCAATAAAATAGCAGAAAAGTTACCTTTTTAAGCGATTTAGTACCACCTGCTTCACAAATTTCCCGCATAAGATTGCTATGTAGATCGTTGGAATCTGAGGATTTCGATTTTTGCACCTAAAATATTCGAGTTTCAATTATATTCACAAATATTGCATTCTATAATATCGAAGTTTTTGCATTTTTGAGGATTCTTCAACCCAATCGACTTATTTCGAGTTGATCAACGAGCAAATAAACTAAAAATATTTCATCAATTTTAATTAAATGAACGGAAATTAGCTTAAAATCACTGATGAAATTGAAATAATTAATAGAAAATAATTTAAACAATTATTTTGAGAGAGTTAAAATGTAATAAATAAACTACCAATCGAGTATATTCACTAGAACGGTGGCTATCAGTGCTAATGCCCTAAAGGACAAAATATAGTTATTAGCAACTATAGCAATCGAAATAAAAGGCAGTTTGCCTCGTCACTAAAGTCTTACTGCAGTGACCACTTAAATAATAGCTTTCATTTCGATATAAACAAAAAACTTCGATAATTGAAGGAGTAATCATTTGAACAGCTGATTATTAAAAATATTTGAAATTTCAAATATTAGAAATATTGTAAATATAATAAAAATTCAACAAGTAAAAAGAATGCCCAATAACTGAACAACTAAGATTTGAAAACGTCAACAAGGAAAAGAAAAGAATTTTTTTTTTAAATAGGAAAATTAAATGAACATTCATTCAAGGATACATACCGGATGTGTTGGCCTTAAATGTACCTCCTTCATTTCAGCCAAGAGAACAGCTGGATCGATGGTGGCGAGGTGGGAAAGCGATTTGCGGAAACGTTCTTTCCTTTCGTCGACACTTTCCACTCCCGGAGTTATTAACGACGAATTTGAGCCATGTTCGGAACCCGCAGACTGTCCCCAACTACTCAGTGAGCATTCGCTACGTGGGGAACGGAGGTGAGCAATGATTGGAGCTGGTCCAGGTGGAGGTGGTGGAGCTACCACAGAAGGATTACAGACAGTCGCCGAGTTGCCCAATTCGTCAACATTCGGAACGGACGCAAGTTTTGACGAGTGTTCTTGCTGTGTTGATATGCTTGTACTTGTTGAAGTACCAGCTTTCATCTCTCTGTCTACATCTTCCTGCAAACGAGATACTGTTATAAGTGGCCTTACAAAAACAGGAGAAGGAAGGACAGGAAAAGAAAGACGAGAGGAGAGAGGAAGGAGGGGAGGGGAAGAGGAATGATGAGAGGGAAGAGAAAGAAGGAGAGGAGGGGAAGTATAGAGGAGGCGGATCCATATTTGCTGACGTCTTAAGCAGTAAAAGTTTGGGAAGAAGAAAAAATAACGATTCCTAGGTTACCGATAATTTCTCCAGTCTTTTTTAATTAAAAAGCATATTGTTTTTCCTAATTGTAATCTTTTGATGGCATTCCTTTATATATATATATATATATATATATATATATATATAATTCGCATTAATAAGAATTTTAACCATAGGGAAAGTATAAGAAAAATACGAATGTAAAGGAAAATCACTATAGAGAATTCATAATTCAAGAAAAGAGGGATAATTCATAAACCTTATCCTCGCGAACGAATCCCAGTTGAATGCCAATACGCTCTACCGGAGTGCCAACTTTCCTCAATTCAGGGATAACGAACTGATCTCCACACTGAAATCTCCTTATATCTGATAAACCAAAAATAATTTCATATTCTTCTGTTCCATTTTAATAGTATTTATTTCTATAGCATTATATTAGTGTCTATAGTGTTTTCATAGTACTTATAGTATCTTTTGAGTATTTATAGTATTTTTATAGTATTCAATTATATTTATAGTGTTAAGTTGCAGGCGTTCCCTATTTATTCGGAATTTTTGCTGTAATTCAAAGTTTACTGTCCTTTCAAAATTTACTGTAATTTACTGTATTTACTGTAATTTTGCTGTAATTATTTTACTGTAATTCAAAGAAGTTCCAAAATATTTCAATAAAAAATGGGTACTTTATTGTAAACTTTAAAAATTATTTACCAAAGAGCCACAACTAACATACCGAATGTGTTTTCTTATCTTCCGAGTCCTCCTTTCTCAAACGCTGTGCTTCTTTTCCATAACTCTCTTCATTAGATGTGATATTTCTTTGTTGATTTTTCTGTACATTCATATTTAAGTTTTCGCCTTGAGAACGCATTGTTGAGTTTTTAGCTGAAGAAATAACTGAATGAATATTTGTCGTTATTGAACGTTGTGTTTCAAGATTGCAATTGGCATCCTTAGATGCGGAATGCTGCTGATCACTGCTTCGCATAGTGGATCTATTTCCTTGATCCGCTTCAATGATCGATGATCGATCATTTTTTCTAATCGATATTGGAACTGATCTATGATCATTGATTGCGGAACGATTCTCTGAAATTCTATGTGCATTTAGCCCTTCGGGTTTATTCGTCGATGTGGCATCCGTATCAGTGAGATGACGCTGCGAGGTGGCGTTAAGTTTCACCTTCTCGACGATTTGCCTGATATTGTCCGTGCTGTTAGGACATTGTCTTTGAACTCTATTGATTTCTTGCGATGAGTTCTTATTAAAATTCTTCGATATATTTTTTGTACTCTGTTTTACATTCGTATCACTGCTTGGAATCGACTTTGCACTAACATCAGCTTGAACTTGATTTCTCGCAGCATTTGTTGAAGCAGACATTTTCTTATATTGATGAGCGGTTGAGGCATGAGAGCTTCGAAGCACGTTCGTTGTTGGGTTTACCTTTTCTGCTATTTTTGCATCGAATTGTTTTGCATAAGACAATGCTTTGGTGGTTCGTTGAGTTGACGGTTGAGAGGAACTCTTTTCAGGTCGTTCCTCTTTCAGATGATTTTCTTTAAGGTGATTCTGCTCATCCTCTTCAATTTCTTCTTGTATGGTGGTGGCAATGCTGAGTTGTTGACGCATTCTGTTGAATTCCCTCTGACGTTGAGCTTCCATCTCAATCTCACGTTGAATACGCCGGAATGCATTCTCCTTCTCATCGTGGCGTTCGATTTTCGCTGTCGATGAACCGAGTCTTAATGTACTCGTCACCCAACCTTTCGTATCCATTTTCACTATCTCAGCATTTTTATTTCTCCAGTCTCGTTCAGCCTCTGAGGCAGCATTCGTCGATCCCTCTTGGGTACCTAGAAAGTGATCATCAAGTCTTGTAGCTTCATGAAAAACCAATTGTTTATTCCGCCTTTTTATAATGGAAGGAAGCGAATGTTGATCACAAGCGAAGTTAGTCTGATGTAGAGAGAGAGAGAGAGAGAAAGAGAGAGAGAGCAGAAACCCCTACAAATAGTCAGTGAGAAAAAACATGAAGAATTCTTCCACGACAAGACTCTTCAAGAAGATACTTCTAAGGAGCAGGGACACTGTTGATGTTCGAGGGATTGTTCAAGGATTAGGAACTCCATACTGCACTAGAACAGAGCATTTCGTTAGGGAGGAAAGAAAAAGCCTGCAAATTGCTTCCAGACGGGTTTCCTGTCGCGGACCTTATCTGAGACCGGAGAAATTACACCATAATATTCGGCGTTACCCCTGCTCCTAAAGGGGTCACGTTAACTCTGTACTTATATAACACTCTGCCTGAATAATGCTAATTCCACTCTAAGTGTTAGCCATTATACGCTCATTAGCGATGTTGACTTATGTGCACATTGAAATAACGAAGCCTATGCAAGAAATATTGCATAACGAAAGCGTAAGCGGTGGCTCAACTGTACCAACGTAGTACGGTAAGTACAGAACCACAGGTTCGAATCCATCCACTGAGAGTGTTGTACGATCATAAGGTTGCGAGGTGGATTTTGGTTGTTTGAGAAAGACGTACTGGAACAGCAAAATTTACCTGGTGTTTACGATTTTATTTTCCAATGCGTGGGGAAAGAGCTGAGATTGCAATAGAAAATGCAATAATATAAATTCCCATATACATCACTTACGTAAATTGGCAGATTTGGTGATTGTTGTTCCGTAACTAATAGTGTGCAATTCAGGGCGTTGCCTATAGCTGCTAACGGCAATCGTATGTGGTTCGAAGTTGTTCGGTTCACGCATTCGTGGTACACTGAATTCATTCCTCATCAAAGGTGTGTACGAATGTGGGCGGCCTATAGCAGAATGCGGTGCTTCTGAGGTCACAGTCTCCAACGATGAATTCTTCTTCGGCGATGAATTTGCGTTATTGTCAGGTGGTTTGGTCGACTGGTTGTTTGCCGAAGTTTTTCGTTCACTTTTTGGTGAAATTTGTGGTGGCGTAGATGTTTTTGGTGATGGTGGTGCAAATTTATAGTTGATAATAGCAGGTCGTTTTTTGAGTGGTGCAGAGAGCATCGGAATAGTGAGTGCTGGTTGATTGACGAGTTGTTGTGGTGGTATTTTCGAGCATAAATCTTGCACCAATTTCAGTTGTGCTATTAGTTCACCCTAAAATAATTTATTTATAACTACAATCTCTCTCTCTCTTTTGTTCGAAATATATTTCGATAAAGCATTTCTATTGGGATAGGCGGATATATTAGTGAGAATTGCAGATTTAGTAACAAAAGATTGTTTTTTTTTTCTTTTTTTTTTTTGATTTCTTCTCTGGTAAAGAATAAATTTTGCAAAGGTTTTGAGTCTAGGCGACGAAATTTTTCATAGACTCTCTAAGTGAGCAAAGATTTTTTATGGAAGAAAATCTAAGACAAGAAATACCTGAAGTTTGAGAGTGTAAGCTTTTTTAACTGCGATTGGATCAGCGCAATGCGATTGCCATTGCTCAAAAAGGACTCGCAGTTTTGTGTATTCCTTTTGCAAGGGATCCTCTTCATCACCTGTTAGGCTCTCTTTTTTCGTTAGTTGTTCGTCTTTTACCGATAATACTCTGAAAATAACTTTTACTACAAGATAGCTTACTGTAAACGCGATATACAGCATCTTCAAGAACGGCCTACCGTAGTCCTCGTAAATAAGCCCTATCTTACCATATATCCCCCTTAAACATTCTAAATTGAAGTGTCGTATGAGCCCCGGAGTTTAAAGCAGGTCTTGGAAGTGTTCCTGATTACAAACACTTTCGAAAGGCTTCTAGTTGTTTCAACTCTCTTGTAGGAGACGTTTGTGCTCTTAAATGAGGAAATCCAATATATTCCTGTTTAAAATGTTTTGGCAACAGAAGATTCTGTTCATTGCAACTTTAGTCAAAACGACGGGTTGAGTTTAGACGAGCAACCGTCACTGAAGACCATTATTCAAACTGTAGGTAATGAATTAGATCTGATTTTTGTTTTTTGATGGTCGCCTAAATTTTTTAGAGCTTTAAAAATTTCGTTGCATTTTATAACTTTTTGAATTCAAGAATTTCAGGGAAAGAGAGGGGTTGGGGGGGGGGGGATGGATACAACTCATGTAAGTAATTTTGACGAACATTTTATCCTCCCTTCTTTGCTCGTTGAATTAAGTTCATTCAATTAGCCGTAAAAAATTATAGCGAGGTACTTTTGCAGGTTCGTCATCTAGGCGTGGAAAGATTTGGCAGAACATGGCTTTAGAATCTTAGGCAGTGCTATACCATCCCTCTCATCGCTCCGTTTGCTCTCCTACCTTTTCTTCCGGAAATAGGTCTATAATAACGGTTACTCCGGAATAGACAACATACTCAGGTGTGTGCTGTTGTTCGGTGATGATGATATTCGTTTTCAATTCCTTTTTTATTGGTGGAGGACTGAGCCCTCCAAATTGTGCATTACGTTCTTTGACTCCGGCGAAGCGTTCCGGAGCATAATGAATAATGCCCGCTTCGTAGACTTTCTTTTGACCAGCAGTAGTGATATCAGTGTTCCGAGTTGTCTTCTTACCATCATCATGCGGCAAACTTGCCATCGAGACACTCTTTAAGGTAGAGCTAGCATGTTGCAACGAACCCACCAAAGGCTTTTCTTCAGGTGCCAAATTTCGAACACTCGATGAACGTTTGTCTGAAAACATTTCAAATAAAAAGAACGTATACAATAATGTTTTACTATAGGCGAATTTTAGAGTATTTAAGAGTCTTTGTGACTACTTAATGTCCCTCGTAGAGCTCATTAAAAATGACTATTTCAATAAAAATATGGCAAGTATTTTTTGAAGAACAGAAAATAGAATACAATAAGTAAGCATCTCTACTAGAGAGATTTAATAAATTCAGCACACCGTGAAATTGGAATCGCCATTTTCCTCTCAGAATACAAGTTTTGATGCTGTTTGAGAAAGAAAAAAGTTTAATTTTTGCCATAAAAATAAAATCGCTGAAAAATAAGATAAACCTTAGTAATGTTGAAATAGTGGGAAATGATATTAAAATTTTAAGCCCTTCCATGCCCTTCCTCCGATCCTCCATTGAGGACTGTTTCTTATCAGCACACATAACTTTGTGCCATATGACTCCGTCTTTCGACAACGAAAAATTACTTTAAAAAAAACGTATAAATGTCTAAAACATGTGGCTTTTCATTAAATTCATCGAAATCAGATGTTTCCCTTCAATTCGGCACTGATACCATCCACAGATGATCGATTCATTTTGGTCAAATAGCAACTAATAAATCAAACGCGCTTCCACGTATTAAATAAAAATATATGAAATAATATCTTACCTTCAGAAAATTGGAAAACCTTGCCACTTGTTGGTGATGTATGATCAACAAGGATATGCACATCTCGATTACTGCCCAATGGCAACGGTTCACCAACCGGAAACGAACCGTTCGGATGCGTAATACCGCGCCGATTGAGCACCTCTTCCGATTCTTCAGACACAACTTTACCCTCACCTGTGGTCGATTCAGACTGGTTATCTATAAAACATGTTATAGATACTTCTGAAGCAAACCTAATCATTACCGGCTTATGATTCTAGAGGTTCTTGAATGCTATACAAAGGTAAATTGGTAACTGTAGCGCCACAAAAGATGCATAAGGAGGTACGACAGATGTCACCAATGGCTCTGTGGTGTTTCTTGAATCATCCTGCCGCCGGTTGACCATACCTCCTTCAATTGTAATCGATCATGTCTGAGCATATTCCCTCAGATCACTCTCGATCGTTGCATAGCAATATTTGAATAAGTTTGTTGCACTCTTTGATCCATGTGAGTGTATTTGAAAGCATATATAAACGATTGCTATATCTTTTTTCCTCCATGAGGCTTGATGTCCATCTTCCGGAAATATTCTTGTAAAGTAACCATGAAATTGTGCAACGCCTCTCGACCGGAAGTAACCGGGAATATTTTTATATTTCCTGACTAAAAGATTATCTTATCATTTGTCACCATTCATTAATTTACATACCATGACAGGTATCACGAACAAAGGTACCAATCACTCGACAGAAGCGTCAACTGTACTGTTTATATCGCATCGCAAATTTAACTTTTTGTGGCAAAGCTTGCTCTCGTAAAGTTCGATCATGTCGACCTACCATAAATCTAGGGGTATCAGTAACTTTTTTGGATATCGAATGATATTTAGGTTGGAATTAAAAATAATAACCTTAGCAGGTAGTTCCCACTAATATCTACTAGTGTCACTAGAAGAGAATGCTGCTACGCTTGAGAGAGCAATCTACTCCTTATCAATTTTATCGCCAATCATTCTTACGTATATATAAGTCGAATTTATCGATCATTTCAATAGTGAAATAAAAATAATTACGAAAAAAAACTCAAGATAAAAAATGAAAAATAGTGGAAATGAAGTTTGCAAGGTGGTTCTTTCGGGATGTCTGCAATTCTTAGAAAAAGAAAACTTCCACAAACGTGAATAAAATTTGAAATTTTTTTTAGGTCAATGGTATACGACAAAATAAAGAGATTGAAATCGCCTTACTGAAATCAATAGAATTTCTTTAAAAAATATGTGGCTTCAATCTCCACTATATTTTTTTACATCATATATGAAGACATAGGTGGATAAATTTGAAAAATTTACGTCATAAAAACGAGGAGAATGGGGAATAGAGATGACTAAAAGGATATTGAATCTAAATGACTAAGCAGTTGAAAACGATGTAATCGAGGACATTATCAGTAAAACTTCAGAGGGGCAACAAAAGGTATTGCTGGTATGGATTAAAGCAATGCAACTTTTCAAATATACTATTAAATTGATCACTAACTTAAACTTACAGAAAATATCACTATGAAGTAACAGACACCTCTTTTTGGTAGATAAATGCGATAGCGAAAAGTTATAGTGAGTAGCATCGGATGAATGAATAGAGGATCTCAAAAGAGCGTTCAATTCAGAGCTTGCAGCTTAAATGTGCGTTGCTTTTGCTAGTTAGCTTGCCGTTTGTTTGGTGGTTGATATTGTTTGCACAGCTAGATGGAATACCCTTTATTTAGAGCTTCAATGAATTCCATTTCTATGACCGAGTTCATCCCCTCCTCCACCCCTTCAAACAGATTTCCAACAATTCTCCGCTTCACCTCGACGTAGTCCAGTTCATAGATGCCTTTCGAGGCAAATTTACTTCAGCCATCCACTAATTCGGTCCCACTCTCCTTTTGTCCGTGATGGAGTCTGCAAGAACTCGTTCGGATTCTGTCTCCCCTCGAATTCAGACGTCCACTGTCGGAATGAAATGATCTAGTCGTCGAAGGTATAGCTTGAATCAAACATTTCTATTGTGATATGCTGATTGATAAAATAAGTGAAGCATAGTCGTACAATTAGAACTGTGATTACTAAATCAAGATGTAGTTGAGCACGTGACGATAATTTAATTTATGACGTCATTTTAATTAATAACGTCAATTTCACCTCGAATGTTACATATGCTCCGCTCGGAGTAAAACTACTTTCCTTAAGCGAAACATTTTATAAAAGAATATTTATTGAACTAAAATATTTTGTTATCTATACTTGTTGAATTGTTCTTAAAATTCAATTTTATGCAATTTAAATACCGTAAGCTTAACTATAAATAGAGATAAGGAGGAAAAGATATTTAATGAATGAGTGAGAGAAAGGCACACAGATAGATAGAGAAAGGGGTGGAAAATGAAACAGATAGAGCAACAAAGATTGATTCCATTTTTAGAGAGTTTTACGCTCTACAGATAAAACGCCTACGCATATCGAGGGCATATAATTTGCTTATAGACATAAATATTTGCATAAAGATAAAAAATACGTTTACCTGATGCGGTTAACGGTGTAAGTGATGGATCACTAGGTATAGGACTATATTTTCGTGGTCGAGTTGACACCTCGTCAACCTCATAGGTTTTCATCTCTTCTTGTTTTAATTCACTATTGTCATGCTCTTTATGTTTCATAATATCGACTGCATTCATCTGGGTTTGTTGTTGTTGTTGTTGTTGTTCTCCTTTGAGTGCTTTATCTCGTTGTTCGCTTTCAACCGGATGTTGTACACCATCTGTCGGTTTATTCGAAATAACATGATTTTCGGTTAAAATATGCGTAGTTGTATCGGTATTGCTTATAGTTGTATCGAATTTACGATCACTCGAATTCTTTTCCGTTTGTCGTTCATCTTTTGCTTTCATTTCCGCATCCTCTTTTGATTTCTTGCAGTTTTCAATTTCGATGAGTTGAGATATCGAATTGAGAGAGGACGATTCGCCTTTTCGATGTTCAATTTCCGTATTAGCATTTGGTAAAATCCCATTTGTTATTCTGCAAATATTTTTTAAAGAAATTTTTTTACACCTATTTATTCAAATATTTTTCATCAGTCATTGAATCATTTCTTTCACCAACGGAATGACGTTCCATAAAATGGTTTATAATAGAAAAATTGACGTACTGACCCCACTGAAATCTTTGTAATTTAGCGCTATAATCCCCTCTCTAATTTTAGTCAGCGGGTGCGATTTGAAAATGCATTTTTTTGTTTTGTTTTGTTTCTCTGACAGCGTTTCTAATAAATTAGTTACCCGGAAATAACTCTAATCAGGTGACCAGCGCTGCAACGTCGGGCCTCTTCCACCTCTAGTGTTTCTCGACTCATATTATAGGCATAACTTTTCAACCTCAAGCTCATTAAAGTGTTTTATTTTTTAGAAACCGATGAAACAATAAAGGAATGTTTAATAACTAAACAGATTTGCATTAAATAATAAATAAATGAAATTTCACTGAAAAATAATAAATAAATAAATAAATAAATAAATGAATAAATAAAATAAATAAGTAAATAAATAAATAAATCTAAAAGAAGTACACTGAGCCGATGGTACGTTGACTAATAGTATCGTTGTCAGTCGATTGCATTCTTGTAGATTCTTTCTTGGTATTTTCAGTGGAAATAACTCCGCTCTCTCTTGATATTACGCTGTCTTTTCTCGCTTTTATATTCTCCTGTTTATCGTTTTTTTCACCTTTCTAAAATTAGTCAATGATCAATCAGCCAATTTTTAATAAAAAATTTATTTTGCAAATTTCAACTTACAACTATATCATTTTGTGCAAAAACAGCAACAATAAAATAAACTAAGAAACTTTTCAATCATAGGGCGTCTAATTAATGGAATACGATAGCAAACAAACTAATTTCTTTCCCATCATACGATGATCTTCGAAAGTACCATTAAATATTTATCATAGTTACCAAAAACAATACAAAGTACCGTATGAGAATTGATAGAAGCTCATGCTCTTATATTATTGCAAAAAATTATTATAACATAACAAATCGCCTTAGGGCATAAACATCACCTTTGGAATCGACTATGCGAGTTGATCTCACAAGTATCATAAGTGGATGGTGTTTTTCAACATATATAAATAATCAATCGATATTATTTTCCACTAGTTCATGCAATTAGCAATATCCAAAAAAAAAATTTATAAGTTAAGATAAGCTTAATAAGTTTATTAGTTTATCAGTTTTACCGGCTTTATAAGTTCAATTTTATGAACGAAAAAAGTTGAAAATTATCTTCTAAAAATAATCCTTCCATCATAACTTTTTCTCAGCAAAATAAACTGGAAACAACGTTTTCAATTATTATTGATGAATTAGTTTTAGGATTTAAAAAAAAAAACCCCCCCCCCCCCCCCCACCTCCACCTTCACCTTTTTATCTAACTATCGGAGCACATATCATATCTACTGAAATTTCCAGGTCGAGTCGTATTAGTACGAAAAATTTTTTTTTCTGCAAATTTATATTTTTCTTCAATAGATCAAAAAGCTTCTCGAAACAACAAATCGTCCTTTCATATGAGCCGCATTTCCTGTGAATCAAAATTTCCTCCATTTCAATATTGACCTAAGTTGTAATAAAGTTAAATAAATATCGTAGCCCTCTAAATAATTGATGAACAATTTACACATTTATTGTTCAACGAATTTTTACAACTTTTTCATAAAAAAGAATATAGAGTGCTACAGTATACCTAATAATATAAGCACTTAACATTGAATTTGATGCAACTCTTACAAAAGAGTAAGTAAAGAGTAAAAAATAAACGTGAAAAACGAGAGATCTCAAATCGTCGACATTTCAATGTGTGTTAATTTAATGCACATTGAAATGATGTTCTTTTATTGTATTGCTTTGAAGTGCACCATTTATTGAAAAGCTTTTAAATCGACAGACAAATAACGAATTGTGGAGATTTTTTTTTTTGGGAGAAAAAAGGAAATTTTTGAAAAATGAAAAAAAATTTTTCGCAAAAAAAAACGAACCTTTTTGAAGAACGTAAAGAGACCACCTCGCTTCTTATGTGCAGACATTGACACCTGCAAAGGTTAAAATATTTTTAATGGGGGAAAATAGATAGAATAAGCGAAAGTCGATCATCTGAACAATATGCAGACACTTCATCTAGACACCTCATTGGTACCTCTTTTGAGTAATGCCCCCTCCCTCTTCCCCCTCCCTTCTCTCCACTCTCCCCCCTTGTTTGCGTTGTTTGTTCTAAACACTTTTCACTCAACAAGTAATGGTACTCTTTTATAAATAATCACTTGAACACTGATGAATATTTTTGATAGGAATACCCAAATCTTAGAGGTTATTCCATCCCCTCCCCACTCCCCCTATTTCACATCTCTCTCACCTCCAACCCTCCTATAATATACACCCCTCAACCCTCCTCATTTCACTCGAATATTTCCAAATAGTGCAAAATTTAACGAGAAGTACATCTGTTGATTAGTTGAATAAGCCAAAAAGAGAGAATGGAAGTGAACATTTACAGTGTCTCAAACAAGGGTATCATAAAATAAAAATCTATTACAATAGTTGTGTTGTAATAATTGAGAATAAATTAATACTGAAATAATAAACAAAAGAGGCAAGATTTAAAAATTGAGCCTTTCGAAATTCAATGAATGAAAAAATGATTTTTAAGCAAAATTCATCCGATTAAAATAATCTAAAATTGACATTCTACGATTGTTGAAAATTCAATTTAGAAATTATTTTCCATTGGAAAATTTTCGTAAATATTTGAAAGATTATGTTCGTATATGGACGAGAATAATTTTCAGCACTCAAAATAAGTAACGATTCTGTTGAAAAAAAAAATTGCATTTAATAGTCAATAAGAATGGCGAAAAAAAAACGCTTTGATAACGATTAGAGAGCACAAGACCAAATTGCTGAATGCCACAAACAGATAAAGAATATGCGAGGTGGAGATGAATTTTAGTGGGGGATGTTTTCTTCTTTTTTTTTTCATAAAGTGTAAATATTTGATTCTTAAATAATTCAAGTGATTTTGCATCATATATTATATGATTCATAATTCCAATGATTTGAAATTAACAATTTTATCTCTTTTTTTCCAAAAAAAAGAAAAAAAATTGAAAAATATCAGTTTTTCATGATGCTTTATTATGAATATCGGTTCATATATAAGACTATTATCAACACATCAATTATGTTACTAATTATCATAAAAAATATTGGAAATATGTTAAAATTTAAAAGACGACTCAAGATTATTAGTTATTTCTTTATATTATTATAATTTATTACTTCATCAACGTTTGAGTTTCCCTTGATGACTTTAGGAATTCAGCGATCGACAGTTACATATAAAATGATACCAGAGAATTAAATCATTATATATGAAGATATTTTGCTAACTTTTTATACTTTATTAGTTAACTAAAATAGTACTAATCACTTAAAATAGTACTACTTAGTATTATTTCTTCATGCATACTATACATATTTTTTAATTTGAAAATTCTTAAGTAACATGATCATATGAAATTTCTTTAAAACGCTGAAATATCATGTGTAAATAATCGAATATCAAATTACTTGAATAATAATACGAATGCCATTCTTAAATTTATAGTTCATTTGAAAATATTTAGTGAATAAATCAAGAAAATTGCACTTAACAAAATATCTAAGGATGGGAAACAAATTGAAATAGGCGCATTGAAATGCTTGCCCACAAATATCAACATTGCTATAAGGTGGTCTATATGTTACCTTCTGAATCATCATTGAATGCACGTTTTTAAAGGAGTCAAGGAGCATCTAAATCATTTTCAACTCTCTTCACATTGTTTGTTGTTTTCTTCATTTCTCTGCTCTTGAATGGAACCCTTGAGCTTATAAATTTAAATGACCTGATGTGATGAGGTTATTAGCATAAAACGCTTGATGAGGTTATTAGCATAAAACGCTTAGTAAGTTTAGTTCAACTTCAAAAATCTTTCTCAATTTCCCTCATATATTTCATCCTCAAGATTTGATCGAGATAACTTTACTCTCTAAGCTTTAATTGTAAGTAAAAATTTTACTCGATAATCCCTACTCTCATTTTCCAAATTTATAGAAACTTTACTTTTTATTTTCTATCATCTGTTTTGCGGTAAATCAATATTGGCCTCTATTCAACAATAAACAAAATAAACATCAATTGATTATATTTTCCATTTCTATAACATCAAACTGTCAATATTTAGCGTTGCATTATTCAAAAAAAATTTTTTTTTAAAGATTTTTATGATTTGCGTTGTTCTCTCGGCCTCAAGATGAACAACAGAAAGTCGAAATGATAACCAAATTATGTGGCAAGAAAAAAAAATATTGAACGCTATTTGCATGAATCGATTCGAACGCGATGAAACGATTACTGACTGCAACGATTATCACAATAAAAGAAACCAAAATTTGAAATTTGCCAAATATTGCCATTTGCGGCGATGAAAATACTAATTTACTATTAGCAACAAATTATTGCAATTAATTGGAGAGAGTTTTCGATTATTCACTTTTGTTTTTCCTATTTTATAAAATCGATTAATAAAAATTATATTTTCATTCATAATAATGAATGAGTTTTGATAAAAAATTATAAAAAAATTTTTTTCTATAAGAAAAACAATTCATAACAAAGAAAAATTATAAGAATAAATGAATTTGCAAGATAAATTATGAATTCTTTTTTAAAGTGAAATTCTCAGTAATCGTTTGAGAAAAATATTCTACGCATCGATAGAAGTGAATAAAGATGAGTGAAATGCGAATATTACCGTCGCTAAAAGAGATCATCAAAATGTTTCTTTGAAAAGATTATTGAGAGTCATTTTCAATAATTTCACCACGTATGCCATCGAGTGTGCAATGTAAAAACATAGAGAGTTGCATTGCCACAGTGATGGATAATAATTCATTAATGATTTGCAAAATTATTAGATAAAGTTCAACGATCGTTATAACAAAATGCTTGTGTGAGGAGAGGATGGGTGAAGGAAAGTTAGCTGGAGGGAGTAGGAAGTGGGTAGGGTAGGCAGAGGAGGCAGGAATAGGAAGAGGATGAGGAGGAAAGGGTAGGGAGAGGGGAGGGGACATGGCAAGGAGGGGCAAGATGAGCGAGAGGAGGCAAATCTTTTTTACAGTTCATACTAAATTGCAGAACTCTAAAAGGAATTGATCAATAAATGAATTTTTTATTAATTTTTTCACTGAACGAAAATTCAATGAATTGCATTTTTAATTTTGTCTTAAATTTTTGATATTCAATGGGTCAAAAAATATCGATAAAAAATTGAATAATAGTTATTATTGTGTCTATAAAATATCGTTAATATAATGTATGAAATCGCAGATTATCATTTTTTGGAAGATCCCCTAAGCGCTAAAATATTCGTTGATATAAAAAAAATTTGAAAAAAGGAAAAAAAGAAAAAAGCGAATGAATTTTTCCATGATCGAAATTACACTGTCCCACTAACAATCGACACAAAACAACTATCAATGGTGCATGTTGGGAGTATGCAAAACGATTATCATTATAGGTTTACATTCTATGCAGCTATCACCACTCTTTGCACTGCCGACAATCACCAACACGATTGATAACACTGACGCCATTATTCAACTAAAGCAAAAATGCTTCTCAAAACTCTTCCGGCTAATTCAACTATCATTATAGGATAGAAATCCTCTATTTAATTTGCATATTCATGTAAAAATTTAGAAAAAAAATTAATATTATTTTTAGATAATAAAGCAAAAAATTTTCGGGAAATTTACTATTATAACGATGTGATTGTCAAGAGGTAACCAAAATAGATAATTGACAAAGTGCAGGCTTATAGGAAATTTTTTGTGTGATATTCTTTAGCACATCTATCAACGAGCATTATTCAATGTTGTTATAAGAGGCAACACCGTGAAAATCGTAAAGTATTAGGTGTACTCAACATGTTTACGTTGCTTGTTGAATAACTATTGTATAACTATTGAATAAGAACATGAAAAATATTTTTTTTAGATGTTTATGAGCTATGTAGAGGTTGTCGTATGTGTGCATCGGAAGCGATTCCTTTTTCTTTTTTTTAAAGAAAAGATTCAAAGTTCTTTCAAAAAAAAAAAAAAAAACAAACGAACTTTAGCAGTTTGGAGCTCGAGCAAAAGTTCGAGTACATACATTCCAAACACTGCAGCTAAATCATAGGTTTCAGAAAAAGTGATAGAATTTCATACCATTGGAAAGACACAAATGTCCCTTCTTAACGAGTCGTAATCTTCAATGAAGGCATATAAGCGAAATCTCACCAATTACACACAGTTATTTATTATATTTGTTACATTTCCTCGTAAGTGAATATCTTCTTATATCTGAATTGCTTATATTATGAAGAAATTTTTGAAAGTCACCCCATTGTTCGCTTTTTTATTCATAATTCATAACTATAAAATCAACCTGTTTCCAATTATTATACGAAACTGGTCTCTAAATTTGAAATGAATTTGAAGTACATTTACTCGCTGTGAATAGAAAAACAATACTAAAAAATACTTTTCACGTCTATAAGATATAGTAATTTCAAGTGGTCATTTCTCGATTTTGCAGGCAAATTCGTTTCGCTTAGTTAATAAGTTAACTTTAAACTGTATGAGTATCACAGTGATAGCAAAATAGTGCTTATTCGACTACAACAGTCATGACTTTTTTTCTGAGTATATACTAGCTGACTTAAGAATCGTCTGAATGAACTCAGCATCATGAGATAGTGTCAAAATCTTCGCATGACTCGAAGATTCTGGGAATGATCCTCAACTCTCGAGAACAACTTAAAGATTGGAGACAATGACGCAAAGATTGCAGGACTTCAGGATAGCGAAGCATAGTTATATATAACGACAGTTTATATAAGGTAAAGAGTGATGAAGCAATGACGCAACTTATTCAATTCATAGGCTGCGTGGGCGTGGAATAAGCAGCAATGAAATGAGGAAACCTTTAGCAATAAACGAAGTTCCACTCATTGTTTAAACTTATTTGTAACGAGCAAATTTCTTTGATATGAAACCTTACGAGTGAAACCTCTGCAACGTAATCCTCTCTCACTTTACTTTCTATCCCCCCCCCCCTCCCCCCATTCCCCCTCCTCTCGTCCTACAAAACATTTTTTCGGAAGTTCAGAAATTCAGAAATTCAGAAATTCATAAACCCTTTTGTGTATAAGCCTATTCTTACTAACACACTTTCTTTTCCAATATTGCGAGCGCCATAAACTTTGATGTTCACTTCAAAATTTCACAACGAAAGCATCGAATAAAATTTGTTTTGAGTAAACTCACTAGATAAACATAAGCCCACGTTAGCAAATCGAAATAGGCGTCGTACCTTTAGTGACAGCTATATTGTGGTTCTTGCCCTCTCTTCTGCATTCTTCCCATATCGTAAAGAGAACGATCATAACGATGTTTTCATTTGTGCTTATTTTATATTATACATCACTAATAATTGAAGATAAGATCGATAATGACCTATGATGTCTATGAGTATGATTACTACTGTATTCACTATTTCCGGCTATAAAGGAGAGGCAAGAAGGTAGTAGTTTGAAAATGCTTTAAAAAATTTTTGATTTGTACGAAAAAAAAACGAAAGTTCCATTGATAGTAAAATACAAGAAAAAATCGTACTGACTCTCTTATTTTCAAGTGAAGAAAACGACAATTTGAAGAAATCAAAAGACAAACATCCTTCTCATCGAGCCCACAAAAGTCCCCTTCGCAGTAACCTGATTTTGCCTATCTGATACCCTCCATTTCAGTTCATCTCCACAACCCCCTTGCACCCCTCCCACGGTCCTCATCCCTCTTTTTCGATGCCCTATTGAAAACAAACATTAAATTTCTTAGCGTATTAAAGTTTCTCTCGCTATGAAAGGCTTATTTATAGTCTTACGAAATGGTTTTGTTTATTTTCAAGGAAAGTATATACGCTCTTCGATGAATATTCCTTTCATGCGCAAATTATTTGATCGTTCACTCAAGCAATCAGTTTACTAAAGGGTTTTATCGTCGGATTTCAGCATCAAACACTTTTGTGAAAACAAATTGCTATTTATTTAGTGAATCATAGAAACTTTCCATACCAATGACGAATTATAAATTTTTCAACTTTATTACGAATGCCAAACACACTACCTTTTGGCTACATTTATATGACTACAACGATAAGTCGTATAGTTTATCGACAGTCGCTTATAGACAGCCGGCTGTAATGAGTATATACATATGTGTCCGTTTACAGTCACCCGGTTGTATGTTACATAGGTATGTGATACGATCGCGCCTAGTTGATGACACAGTGACGTTTCATATCGCCGCTACGGGTACAAGCATGCGTACACATTATCGCAGCTAACACACCTGTTGCATTAATCACAATCATCTGCAGATATTTGCCGCAATATTGAGGCAAAAGGTACGAAAATTCGATATGTGTTTCAAAATATTTAATATTCCTCTTGGAAAATCATTGGTATAGGGTTTTGATGTTGTGAAAACGATGAAATTTTATTGGATTCCAACTACATAAGCAAATCTATTTAGAGAAAATATCTTTGAAATTTACATATTTCTTAAAAATTTCGCATTCTCTTCGCATTTTAATTTATATTGGAATAAGATCACGTGTTGAAATAGATAGTTTTTAAAGTATGCAACAACCCTGAAAATGGTTTAGTTATCGGTTTGGAATGTTTTGGAAAATAATAGCCGCATCTATAAGAGTTCAAATTGTCTATACGTAGTGAGCAAATTATACAGGTAAACCAAAGTACAGGTAAACTTCTAGAAATAAGTAATTAGGTTCGCTGAATATTTCAAGAGAATTCTAGAAAACTGTGAAATATAACATCGAACGCGTTAATATCAAACTTGCTAACTACCTAAAGATTCTTAAAATTTCATTTTTTATTTCTGGAGGCTTGAAGGAAGTAATAACCGATTCAGCATTCTATAACCGTTTATTCATCGCATAAGTACCACAACATGTTGCAGGGAATTCAGGAGGGGGTGTACATGGGGGGATTTTGGGACAGAATTCGGTAAGGCAGGAATTTTTTGGTTGGATCTAGTAAATCCTCAATTTAAGACAGTTGGACATCCTTTAATGCAAAGCTCGATTTCGATTCCGAAAGCATCGTGTAAAGTTCGATCGGTCGAATTAGCTTGATAGTCCCAATTTTTATTAATAACTTTTTTCCGGTTCAGACTCAATTCGACGTTAATATACGATTTAATTCAATTAAAGAAGAAATGATTGAATAGATTCCACTGAACTAATTTTAGAAGATGCTAGCCTCAGCATTATTATATTATAATTATATAAAATATTAAAATTATTGAGGAGTTTTTGAAATATTTAGTGGGTAAATTGAATATTTTTATTGGGCAAATATGTGTGAAATTAGAAATTGAAAACTATTACGAATAGAGGAATGATTCGTCGATTTCACAATAGCAAAAGAGCAGAAATTGTTTTCGTATTGAAGTCGTATAATTTGCATTTTATTGGCGATGTGATAGAAACATCTCAACAATTCATTTCGAATGTCTCGTATTGCCTATTGACTATTCTATCTCTAATATAGTGCAGCAGAAAATTAAATTAAAGTGGTACAAAATTGGTACAAATCGAAGATGACTGATGATACAAATTAGAAATTAATGAGAGATCGTAATGTTTATATAACGCACTGAAGCCATTGCTATTAAATACTTAGCAAATAGCATATGTCAGCTCTTTATTCTATTCTATTCTGTTCCACTATATTCCCATCTTATTCTACACTTTATATATTTTTTTCAACATTTCAGCTTAAATATTTTTCATTTATATTGTCGAATGAGGCTAATTCTTCAAAGCATTTCATTATATAACGACGGATTTTTATTTTATTTTATTAGTTTTTTTGACAAAGAAAATTCCCAACGCTAAATTCTTAATTAACAATTGAGAAAATGGAATTCCGAAATTTTCTAGCATAAAATTCGAATAATGAAAAATCAAATAATTGATCAGATTTGATCTCTATTTGCTCGCATTCTTTTAAAATCCATTCCAATATACATCAGAGTATATTAGTGTTAGATGATCGAATTTTTGGCATTTAAGAAAAAATACCAACGACTGTTTTTATGTGATATAATTTTATAAGCGTGACGCTATGCTTAAGTGCAGTTTTAATCTTTTTAAGAAGGCAAATTTTTCAACATTTTTGCTCAATCTTACCAATTTTCCCATTCATTTATGCTCACAATCTTTCTTTGCCAATAAACATAATTCTTTTGCATGAATAAAAAAGATCTGCTGTTGCCTAAGTTGAAAATTAACAATATGCAAATATGTTATTTGTTAATAAAATTTGGAATAATTTTATGAAAATTAAGGAAATAGTTTAAAAAATAATCAATTTTTCATAACATTTTTAATATTTGCTAATGCTAGAAAAATGACTGCTTAAAAAGATAATCAAGAAATTAAAAATTCTCTAAAATTTGTTGTTCATCACTTCTTTTTATGTTTATAATTCCACAAGAAAACTTTCAGTGGCCAAGCATGGTTCCACTCAATGGCAAAATTTGGGTCCATTCAGTGGTCAAGCATATCTCCATTTATTGGCCAAATATCTCTCCATTCAGTGGCCAAGCATAGACCGACTCAATGACAAAACTTAGGCCCATTCAATGGTCAAATATCTCCATTAAGTGGCCAAGTATCCGCCCATTCAGTGGCTAAGCATACTTTCATCAACAGTTTAGCTCAACCCGACTGGTTGTAAATAGCAGTGTGAGCGCATAAGTGCCTACACATAAATTGAATCACTTTTGAGGCATATGAACGAGGAAGGCGATTGAGTGTTTTTTAATTCGATAAAACACCATATTTGGGGATAATAGAAGTGGGATCGAGTTAGCTATACAAATAGCAAACACTCTACAAATAGCTTTATAATAAAATAAATTAGCATATTTATTGAAATTAGCAAATATGCAAATTATCTTAGAGCAGGTGTTCATATTGTGCTTTACGTAAATATTAATTGATTCAAGAGACTTTTTTTCAGCGAGTAATTCCTTCCTCTTTTGTCTGCTTTCTGCTTTGTAATGATTGCAGAGATACAGTAAAAAGCGCTGCTCAAACATTTAGGAATATCGAACGCAGTGTACTTACAAGCATAAATGACGTCATGCGTTCAATAGATAGCAAACGTAGCACAAATTACTCGAAGGTTGGAAGTAGCATTGCGCCCGGCTCATTTTCTGGCTATCGTTCCGTTTAAAAGGTCAACAGCGACTGGGTAATGGACGAAAATTTCGAGTCATGGACTGACCACTAGTCAGTCAGTGAGATGACCCTCAACTGGACGATGGTCAAGAGCTGGTAAAAATGAGTAGCTTGACCAAGGCGGATCTTTTAAATTTAATAAACGAAATTTGCAATTAAAAGTATGAAAGTACACTGGCAAACAAGCAGCATGCACATTAACCATCTAATAAACTGCTATCTATGTCCCATTGTGCTCGCCAATCGGTACAGAAGCATGTAGGTATTTGAGAACACAAGTGACAAAAGTGCATTCATCTAACCACTTATGTCTTCTCGATTTTTATATTTCAGGTTTTATGCTAGGGGTAAACCATCAAAAACTATTGGTTGAAAGAGGCATCTAGAAAATTGTACCGTCGAATGGGTTCCTTCATTCGGCTAAAGATGCAAATTCATATCGGCTGATGATTGAGCGATGGTGTGAATGCCTACCAAATATGGAAATAAGCGAACAAACGAATCGACGAACATCAACAATTATTGTATAAGATAGCATACGTTGCAATGAAGCGTATAGCGGCGCTGTTTGCAGCTTCGAGTTCATTGGTTCCGCCTTCAAATATGGGCATACTAAAAAAAAACCCCCCCCACCACAGCTTTTGTTTACTTTCCAACTTAGCATTGACGGCAAGCATTCTTTGGTCATATACTTCATTTAATTCAAGTGCACAAACTTATGACTTTATTACTATTCAATAATACAATATTATATACAGTACTGATATTGTGTACAGTATTCTCATTATGTTACTTTTATCACTTCAACAGCAGTACTTGTAATTTGATTTATAGTAAATTAATAGGATATCCCAGGTGGGAGGTGGCTGAAGGAGGTTTTTTCTTTAATACATTATCAATAACTGCAAATATTGCTGCTATAATGTCACATATTTTGTCAAAGGTTTATTTTATCGCAATCACATTTGCATCAAATCATGGAATTTTAGTGACCGACCGCATTCATAAATGGGCTTGAATCATTGACCATTAATTGTTGAATTTGTTGGTATATCAGTTTGATATTGATTATGATCAAAACTGACTGAAATTGATCGATGAATTATAATCACTAATCACATTGCCATCAATAAATAAATATTGATAAATAATTAAAATTAAGATTAAAAAGAACGAAATATTTAAATAATTTCCTATAATACTGTGTTGTTTGTTGTGTAGTTTATTAAAAGATCTGTTTAAAAAAAAGAAATCGAAATCACAAGAGCGCAGGTGTAACGAAGGAGTTCAGGTAAATGCTTCCCTAAGAACAGGTAACCAAGATTCAATGAAAAGCTCATATGCAAATGAATGAGAATGTTGGATGCCTATATTTCATTGCCTGATCACTGATATAAATATATCGGTCACTCATGGGGTGATGCAGTTGACCAATCTATGAAGTAATGCAGTTGACCAGTGAAAATTCATTTCGTCTACAATAACAAAAGAAATAGAACACATGGCGAAGTAATTAGCATAGGTCACAAATTCAGAGAAACGGGATGGTCAGCAGCACTAAAAGAAATCTCCTTATCCCCGCCCTCTCCCCTCATGAAACAAACTCTGACGAATTGAGGAAAATACACTCCTTTCTAGATTATGCATTTTTCCTTTCTTTATTTTGACATTATTTTCATTAACGATTATTACTGATTCGTTTTGTTCCATCGATATTAGAAATTCCGTACAATCTTTTAAAGAATTCGTTAAAATTTAGAATTAATAAATAGATTTCAGCAAGTTTTACACATTTACTTCAAAGTTTGATACTTATATTATTTATAGGACTCTATAGTATGATGCATTTTTACATATAGTATTTTAAAATATAATAATGCATCATCGCTTACTGTATTAGAAAACACAGTAACGGAATATACGATAAAAAGTATTATAGAATGTTGTAGCGTAATTTTTAGATAACAATATTGTGCTGAAACAATGTCAAGTAAATTTGCGACAATAGATCGTAATCATTTCTATTGTAACATGATGGTTGAGGAGAGATGCAAAACGTAGATATTCACACTGTGAAACATGTCCCAAGTGGCGCAAATGTCCGAGTGTGGAAGGTGCGAAAAGTCGTATAAACGGTGACGAAAAAAGTAATCGAACAAACAAATGAAAGATTCGTAAGGGCAAATTCACAGTGACTGAAGGCGCGATTGAAACGACGTTTTTCGTTATTGACACACTTCAACGTTTTCGAACCTGTTCAAACTGTGTTTTTAACCTTGTGCCAATTTAATGATGCGAACACTTTTGACTCAAGGAACCATTTTAATTTGATTATTGAAAGTAATTCACCTTGTAGAATATTTATTTGCTAATGTTTCACATGAGTTTTATTGTTGTGCACCTCTAGAAGGATGAGTGCCAAGGATTTCTATCACTTAATGATAATTTTCCCACCACAATCGTTATTTAAATCAACGGAAGTTATAAAGATTTCCATTGGATCATTATAACTATAAACAGCTAAATTTAAATTGGAAATTTGTTTAAAGCTTCGACGAAATTATATCGCATCAAAAAACTCATTTCTTAGTGCAAAATGGCTCCTGAGATTATTTTCGAATGCTACTACTCATCGAGGAATGTTCTACCACATTAAAATTCACTCGTCGAAAAGGCTCACAGAAATGGTCTGTGTGATAGAAATATTGACCTGTTAGATAACTCAGCACAGAGAACGAACAGATGGCCGGACACACAGATATATATATAGCCAGCGAGGTGGCGTCATCGAGGTGGCGTCATCTAATGGCTAAAACAATGCAATATATATATATATATAATTTTTCAATATAAAATGGAAAAAAGTGGTAGATTGCATCAGTTATGGAGATTTCAAGAATATTTTTGAAAATTACTTTCACTGGTAAAGCAAGTTTTCAGTGGTTATAAATTTCCTTCAGTTCGGCTTTCCGTTGTTATAATATCGAGATTCTCTCGTGATTCGCGGATAGACGTTTATGATTTCACAGGTTATCTCGTTTTGTTTTATATGAGCAATTGTAGTTTTTTTCTTTCTTTTTTTTAAAATCGGAATTGCTGAATTAAAGAGAGGGAAAACTTGCTTACAAAACAAAGAAATGCAGATAAATCAACAAAAAAATCATAATGTATATAAAGCATGCAGAGAATACAGAAATAGTGTAAGAATAAAAGATGCCATAGAGATAAAAATGAAAACCTGTTTATTCAGCAATTTATTGCTTCGGTCTTTATATAACAATTTCCTACAAGGTTTTTCAAACACGGTAGCACTGGACCAAAAAAGAATGTAAAATGTGTGACATGAGTCCTGAGCTTGAAGGCATTTAAAAAGGCGTCGAAGTAGAACGACGCCGACAGCTCGTCTGCCCGGCGGCCATGTAATACTATGTGAAAATATACTGTCAATAAAATAACCGCATCTTACTGCTCGCTATAGCTGCGCTGGAGTAATCCCGGTTTTTCCGGTTCTCCATATTTCCATCTCATCGGTTTGCAATGTGTTTTATCCAATCCAGATTTTTCGTTCGCTGTTCCCATTTTTTCTCCGGTTGACGAAAATTTTTTATTATTCCAAATTCCGTTCCGGTATATTAGCCCATTCCGGTTTGTTTATGGTTATCTTTATACATTAGGATCGTTTACTCATATAGGGAAGCCATTGTGTGCTCAATGTCCATGCAAGCAAAGCGACAGTCTCATCATGTTCTTCGGGTGCTTCATTCTCACGCATACCAAGCATCTTTCTTAGGCATCTTGATTGACTTTTTCGTTTCTGCACTAAACGATAACGCCAAATATATACAATGGCTAGTAAACCGATTATAATCAACGAGGTAATCGCACATGCAATTGCCTCAACGATACCACTACGATCGTCAACTATCGTTATCGCTATTTGTGTATATGTGTCTTCGGGATCCGATTCACAACCCTGAATTAATAATTAAAATCGAAGTATTCTCATAGCTGTTAATATACCAGCAAATTAATCACTACTTCTTTCTCAATAACATCTTCTAAGTCATCCTTTATACACATTTTTAAGTCTTTATTCGGTGTAATGCGATACATCATCGCTTCTTCCTTCTCTTGCTTCCATTCTAATCTTAGTTGACAAATGTATTTTTCGGTAATTATTCAATCTGATCACAAAAAAAAAAAATCTCAAAAATCGGTAGATGACTTGAGAAAACGATTGAGCGTGAAATATCACCAATACACTTTCAAAAGCATTGCAACAAATAGTAAAGTAATCGGACTCAAACGTCTATAATCTTCTTTCATATTATAGCCTGGGAGCAATTATTGGCATAAAGTCCAGGTACATCAATCTCAGTTCCACATGCTGTTATCGTCTCTATTAAAAGCACAATTTGACGGATATAATGTATGAGATGATCTTCTATAGCAATACTTCAAATGATCCATCCATTGTGGAATGTGTTATATTTACTATAATGTGTCATAAAAAATTGCGTGCATTCGCAAAGAACAATTTTTTTCGTACCAAATTTGCATAGGTAATCGTATTAATTGAAACCATAATTATTGTGCATATACTATCATATATTCGCAAATCATAAAGTTGGAATTATTGATCTGCTAGGCGGAATTATTAAATCGAACTTCGTTTCAACTCTTCCGGCATGTTGCCTCACCGTTTTATCTTATGGTAGGTATGCACTCCAAAGACAAAATAACCTTGGCTAACCTGCTCATCGGTTGCAAGACCACAATTGTCCTCTCCATCACAGAATAACGTCCTCGCGATACATACTCCTGGACGGCCCTCACAACGTCTATAGAGAGGATCAAAAGGTACACATGAGAATCGAACTGCACTCACTACCACTTTAACCAGATCTGGCACTGCACGCACCGACCAAAACGTCATATTTAGAGGTGATGAGAATAGATGCACCTGAACAATTTATTCTTATCGAAGGTCTATAGGCGGAGAAAAAGAGTGGTTGGTTGAAAACCCCTTAATTTAGTTGGGAAGGAAATTTTTGAAATTTTAGTAGAATTTTTGCTCTTTTTTTTAATGGAAAAAGAATTTTACCTGAAATATTCGAAACTATAGAATTTATTTATTTAAAAACACAATATTTCTATGAAAGCAAAGAAACAAAATTCATCGGTGAATGAGTTTATAAATCCTTCAAAATCACTAATAAATCCTCTTTTCGTTGATTATGCAAAATCTAAATCGTTGCGATTGCTTCAACACATGTTGTTATACCATATTAAGCCATACTTAGAGATATTTTTTCGTCATTTTGATAGTATTTTAAAGGAAACGGTAAGAAGGCAACATTTCAGCTTTCGTTTAAGCTCACCTCCACGTCGTACCATCCATCCCTTCCCATATTCTGTAATGCAGACAGTTGGAGGTGTTACCGAATGGTACAACTATGCAGTCTTTTAAGAAGCTTTTATTGGGGACTATTGAAGTATGTCCAAGAATTTGTACATCACGCCAAATCGTTATCGTGCATCCACATCAAGAAATTACAGATCTTTAAATCACATCAACCCCCTCCCCAACTGCTCTCTCTTTCCCTTTCTCCCTCTCAAAAAAGGACACGAACTCGTGTTTTGACTTTTCTTTAAGTTGGATAGTTAGTTATTTATTCACACATTTGTTTTCAATAAACAATAAACTGAAGGAAATCCTGTAGCTATATTTTTCGAGTTTTTTTTCCATTGAAATTAATATAATGAATTTCTGTTGAATTGTCGATAGATTTCATGCAAATTTCATTCCAACTTTGGTTTGAAATTTTTATATTTTTCAACACCGAAATATTTAAGAGAAGAAATCAACAGATAAATTATTAGAATTTTGAATTCTATATATTCGCTAAATATTCAGTAATTTGCAATATTCCTCATTATTTTTATTGAATATTGTGATGCTTTTTTATGAACTCAACTATAAACAACTCATCATGTAGAATAAACCTCTAAGTACCAGAAATTATCAGAAAATTTGTAAAATTCCGTTTAAATCGTACTTGCTTATATGCTAAAAATTCTCCCAAAATAAAACGATAGCACAGAGTGCTTCGGACATAAAATTTTCTTTACTTTCCTTTAATTTCATCGACATTTATGACAGTTGAGTGAGGGATATCGAAAAGGGATGTTCCGCTGAAGAACGTTTTATTCGATTCTTTCGTATGCCTCCTTCTAAAGTATCATATCAGAGCTTTTGATAGCTGGTGATCACCATTACTGTTGGTTGATCAACTCGATCATCGCATATCATATTACTAGATTATAACCAATGGCAGCTTACTTTAATGCAAAAAATACTGAAAACATAAGAATTGGGGATGCAAACAACGAAAAAAACCAGCATAAAACAATCGAATGATGAGGCAATCGGTTGATTACCAAATAATGAGCACATCCCACCGATAGGCTCTCATCTTTTGTTGTGAAAGTCATAAGTGCACCAATTGTTGCACATGTTGTATGCAAATCCATACGATTATGAACGATGACTAAGAATGCTGAATATTCCTTCCAATTCGTAACCAAACGAACCTGAAAACTTTTTTTTTTTTTTGACTTATATGATTGCTATTGTTTAATGGTATATAATTATGTTTAATGTAATCGTATAGTGATATAAGGGAAACTGTTGAAGTGTTGACTTTCCGAATAAGTGAAGCGTAGAGCTCATATGGAAGTTACTTTAAACAAAATTAATGATAAATTATAAGTTGCCGATAACAAGAAACCGGCAACTGATTAAGCGACGACGAGGATTTTTTTTTTTTTTTCACTTCATGCGTTGAAATTATTTTCTCTCTAATATTTACTTTCATTAGGATTTACTCTTTCACTACCATGGGACATTTGCGCCATTGATCTTACTATCCGATGATTTTTTTTCGATGAAATTTGACGTCACTTCGTTGATATTCACGTTGTTTAACGCAGAGCTTTTAAAAATTTTCCTCTAAAAATAGTGTAAAAAATTGAATTGAGGTCTTTTTATGGTCATATGGATTCCCTTGAAGGTAAGGAATTCCAGGTTCTATAATCACAAATTTTTTTTCAATTATTCAAATTTTATAATAATACATATTTCCAAGCTATAAATCGTTGGAATTTCTTATAAACATATCAAACTGCACGAGTCATCGAATCGAATTCATTTATCAAAAAGGAGAATTGATTACGGAGAAAGAAAGAGAGAAAGAAAGAAAGAAAGAGAGAAAGAAAGAGAGAAAGAAAGAGAGAAAGAAAGAAAGAGAGAAAGAAAGAAAGAGAGAGAGGGTATAAAATGGAAAATAAGACAATGAAAGAGATTTTTCCATGAAATCGGCACATTCAAATTGTTGTGTATTCCTTTTATGATCGAAGGTTTCTTGATTCGCGCCGAAATGTGCAAATTTTCTTGAAATTTAACATCACTAACTTTATGCGGGAAATTTTTCTTTCCGTTTTTTCTTATTGCTAATATTTAAAAGCTTTGATTTGCCTAATAACCATGATTTGTTGTTGTTGTTGTTAGTACTTATTTTTCTTTTTTTTTGATTTAAAAAATTATTTAGTTTAAGAAAAAATTTTCATGCTTAAGATCAATATAAACTGGCAAATATGCAAATTTCATTGAAATATACAAATATGAAAATTTTAGTGAAATATGATATGTGGAATAAAATTTACAATGATTCCCATCCTAATGCAAATTTTTGAAGACTCAGCACGAAAGTGATTTATGAAAGCAACAGGAAATAGATTTGTTACATGAACCCAAAGTTAACAATAAGACCAAATAATGCATTTCATGAGATGGTTAGCATAAATATAGTGGTTGATCCTTGATCAAGTGGGGTGATCAGCACCCCCCTCCCCCCCAAACCCCAATTCTACTCCCCCCAAACCCTTATTCCCCCCCCCCTCCCCACTCTTCAATTCCCCCTCATATCCCTGGCAACAACTATTCACTATCTCCAACTACTATTTCATGCCATTTTTGTTTCGTTTTCTAGTCATTCTATAGCTTTTAGAATGCCTTCTGACCTAGGTGCATAATGTTTTTGTTTTGGCTTCTCAATGCTGTAAAGTGCTTGTTGAGTAAACTGCACTCGGAATCGTTTTCATCAACAACATATAACGAAGTGAAATAATAACAATTTTATTATTTAATAAGTAAGAAAGGAATTCAACATCCTCATTCTATTACCGGTAACCATAGCGGTTTTTTCTGGTCACTTATCAAAGTTTTTTTCCGGTCAGGCATTGAATTTTTTTTTCCGAATAAACTCTCGCACGATTATTCCGTTATCGGATGAAGACGACTGCAAGTAAGTTTTACCGAGATTCGATAAAATCTTCCGTATGGAGTGATTGGAATCCGGCTTATTATAGGAGTTTCAGGTTAAAGTGTTGAAGATTCATTCGCAAAGTTGATTTCCACCTTGTAAACTTCAACCGCATTAAAGTTAAGCCTATAGGTGAGTATAAATCTATATGTAGAAGGCGCAAGAAGCCAGAAAATACACTAAGAAAAAATCGCCTATCGTTTGAAGTTTGAAAATAAATAAATGAAATAAAGTTTACGAAATGAATGAATTAATAAAAATGCAAATAAATAAGAATAATATTGAAATAAAATAAAATTAAAATAAAGGTTGAGTTGGCAATTACCTGTGAATTTGTTCGAAAGATGAAAGAGTTGAGTACAATAGAGGTACGGACACGAAGCAATGTTGCCTGTGTGGACGAATGGAATCTCGACAGGAATATACACAATGGTACAATCGGTATAAGCATGCGAAAGTCTTCGCTCTGAGTGAATGCCCATCGCTGAGCACATCCAATCGTTTCCCATTTACTTCAATTTGCATCCACAAATTATCTAATTCGATTTCTTAGTGCAACCATCAGTATTGGTCACTCTATCGCCGATTCCATCTGCATTCTCGATCTCAGAACAGTTTGTCGCTCTCATATATTCGATTTGCAATTTCTTGTTACTTCATATTCGTGCTAAGAATTTACAAGTAATATTAATAATAATAGTAGTGGTAATAATAGTAATAACAGCAAAAGTTCTAACGACGAATGTAGTTGTCGTTATGCAAATACACCACGTTCTCGTCACGCCTTATCCCGTTGGTACCCGATGGGACCTTAATTTCACTGGCAACCAGCAGATACTTGTTCTTAGCTTCTCTAATATCTTTCCATAGCGTTACATAGGCGTTTGTCGTTCTAATATATATATATATATATATATATATATATAATACTACAATGTATATTGTAGTAACTAGTAAAGTTTCGTGATGATTAGAGGGGAGGGCTAAAATTCTGTAGTTTCGAGAGGGGGGTTTTGCTGAAGTTTTGGTTAATAGAATCAACGTCAATAATCTGTGAGCTCAAATCTCACTTTATTAATTAATTAATTAATTTATCTATCTATTTATTTATTTATTTGATTTTTTATTTAATTATTTCACTTAATTTTCTTTTATTTATTAATTTAGTTACTTTAATTGTTTACTCTAAATATGCTCGTAGCTGTTCCTTTCCTACTTTATTTCCCTTGTACTCTGCATTCATTGCACTCTATGACTATGCTTGACTTTATTTTATTTTATTTTTTTTGTCATTTGTATATTTTTACATGGACTAAAATATTACTAATATTATTTAGGCGATGATGTTTGATGTGGATATGTTGGTCAGAGATCAAAAACATGGATATTGGGGGCAAACAGCGTGGCTAGTGTTTATTTGAAAATCATGAATCTAATAATAGCCGTTTTATTGGTTGATGCCAGTTGCCTTATATAACTATGGCTTGAATATCGCTACTTCCCATCTTTTCTAAAGCATTTAACATGTTGAAATTGTAAATCATGTTGTACTCTATGAATGCACTGATGACAGCTGGTTTTGGTGGTTTTTTTTTGTTCTTTCATGCGGTAAATTTAATGTGTTATCATGAATGAATGGTATAGGTTTGGTGAGCATTCCATCATTGAACTTTTTGCAGACAGATTCGAACCTGTTATGGACAGCATTCGATGCAGACACTTCGCAGCAAAGGATTCTTTACGAGTGGTGTATCACATTTTTATATGAATTTATCGGAGAAGGAGAACCGTTCAAATGTTGTATGTTTTGATTTGTTTTCTTTATTTATTCCCATTTTTATTCGAACTTAAGTTGGAGCATTTTTGCAACTTATTCTTTGAGCAAACATTTAATCGTCGGTAACACACACCTCGTCATTAGAAAGTAATTTACTCAATCCCGTGTCATACACTACCCCTTCTTTTTATCCCCAATAAATACCATTCCTGTACCAGTTCCGTCCGAGCACAACATTATTTATAGATGTCTGTCGGCAAAACATTGCTTCATATTTCTCTTTGTTTATTTTACTATCAAAGCATCTCGATATATCATTGCAGTTTACATTTTAAATATTTGTAGTGGTACCGTATGGTACTAAAATTCGAGAATTATTTTCATAAATTTTATTAAGATTCTTCGAAAATTTTTCGTAGAATTTTCTACCACATTGAGGAAAGTGGAAAAAATTTTAAGATGTAACGAATGTTCTAAACAATTTTTCAAGAATTTTTTCCGTCATATAGGTAAATAGCGAATATATTTACAACTGAGAGTGCTGTATAGCTAAATAACAAAGTATCCACTCTTCATATAAAGAGTTTTGCTTCGAATTTCATTTCAATGTTAGGAAATATTCACAAAATCCACTATTCGGAATATTGCAATGTTGCGTGAGATTAGTGGTAATATATAACTTCAAATTCGAAAACCACTTTGAAAAATTGTCGATCCAAATAAAACATAATCGAAGTTTATGTTTCTCTCAGAGATCGAGCATGAATTTTTATCTATTTTCTTCTTTTTTTTTCTAAAATATTTAGTTTCTTAAATTAAAGTAAAAAAATGAAAGAATTCGATACGCATCAAAGATTGCCCGTAAACGAGAAATGAATAGAAATAAAACATATTGCTACGTGCAAAATGATACCTTTAAAAGTGTGCCAATAGCATGCGGCTCCTCTGCAAAAGAATACACACTAAACAACATTAGAATGGTGTGATGCACTTTGCTTATAAATAAACGTCCACCATCTTTGATCGATTGTTCTTTTTAAGGGGTGCTATTTATTTTCTGGAAGAAGGGATAGGGTTGGGGAAAGGAGAGGATGGGGGCAAAGGTCACACATATTTTATTTAACGTGGGATCCTTCTAAGGAATGCTACCTAGATCCTAAAGTCTCTTCGGAAATAAAAATATCGCTTTTAGGAGTTTTTTTTTTTTGAGATAATCTGAAATAATATGGAAATTATTTTCAAGTCGATCATCATTTACAGAATATATCTTCGAAGGTATATGAGTTTATCTTTTTTTAGAAATTATCGTAATCGTTTACGGATTCGGGACAACACTCAAAAGACGAAATGTGCGGGAGCAATTACAACTGATGTTATATTGTCATGTAAACAAACAGATTCGGCGTCATCTCTAGAATCGAACGTTTCATCGAATTCTGTCGACGGATCACCTCATAGCAGCAATGATCTGTTTTATTTTCTCTTTTTTTTCACTTTATCTTCTTTCATAATTGCTATGTTTTTAAAAGTAAACAACTGATTCGTTCATTTAAGAGCATAATTCAAAAAACTTCAACTATGAAGGTCAGAAGAAGCTCCAAAAAGTATCTGGGAGGAACGGTGGAAGGAGGAGGGAGGATTAGGGGTATTAGGGGGAGGAGGGGGGGGGGGTGGGGGCAGTCACCGGTCACCAGGGGGGGGGAAGGGGGGAGGGTAGACGAAAAATTATCCCAGAATTCTAGACAATAGTGGCAGTTGCTGCCACCTTTCTGGCTATATCTTTGAATTCGTCAACTAATCTATAGATATCTTGATTTGCCTATTTATTTGCATATCTTATATCGAAGCAAAGCTTTTTCGCTCTCAATTTTCCTTCAACCGATACTATTTGAACACTCTCAGGAGCGTATCGGTTTTGTTCAGTACATCTGTCATGTTGGCATTCATATCGCAAAAGATTTTCATTATTGAACACGGTCGGTCTTGGCCTAGCAGTATTCAACGACGGTGGTTTCTTTGTATTAGTAACGCATTTTACCGATACGATGTTTTTTTATTTTCAGGTGATCATCTATTGTGTCAATTATGTCGAAAGTATTTTACAACACATACCAGTTTACATGCACATATAGCATTACAGGTAATATATTTATTTATTACTCATTTATTTATTTGTTTAACATATTTATTTGTTTGTTTAAAATTTTTTTCGTTTTTCAACTCAAAAGAAATTTTCAGTGCTCATCTCGATTAATTAACCTATTCAACTGCCCTGGTGTTAGGCGGTTATGATGACAATTCATAATCATTACTGAAAAATGATAATTGATGTATATGCGAATCTCTGGATTCATTTCTTTCCTCTTCCTTATCTTACTGTTCCATTAATATAGATTCAGGATTCAATCGATGTTGGCACTAACCGATCTAGATTCCGGAATATTTCAAGCATAAAAACTGTGCAGATTTTATATTAATTGCTGAGCTCACTTCACTATTTCGTTTTTACTTGTAAAGAAGTAATTCTTTATCGCATAAAGCGAAACTATTTTTTATTGTTAACCACTAGAGCACTGATATCCCATAGTACACCTTTCAGATTCTATCACATAGCCAGGTGTTTTTCAAGGTGGACAATTCTGACGTAGTGCAGGACCTCTTTTTTTCTTTCATTTCCGGTCCATCTAAATCTAACCTCACTTAATGTTGATAATATTACTGAAATATACATTCTACGTTAGTATCGGCTACTTTGAACCATTTGGCAAGGTATGATCTATTGGCGATCCTTTTAATTTATATATTTTGCTATTGAAATGAACTGAATTTGAATTAATTTCGATTGAATTTTTGCAATTATTTTTCGAAGTCACTATTAAAGATTGCGAATTTGGTTGATGTTTTCCATATCTTTCAGCATGGCAGAGCACTTATTAAATGTTCAAAATGCAATGCAAATTCACGTTCAAATATATGTCATCTATGTGGTGAATTCGTTATGAAATTGAACGAACATGAATCGATGCATTATCGTGATAAGGAGGGTATTAATGCGTTTTTCGAATGCTCTAAATGCTATAAATCATTTTGTCGTAAGTTTTTATTGTATATAATTACCTCTTTTATTTCATTAATAATTAAATTACTTTTTTATATTATTGTCGAAAATTATTGAATTTGAAATATTTGAGTTGCAATTCTCGGTTTATTTTCTTCTGTTTATGAAATTTTCCTGTTAGGATGATTTTCACCTGTCACTGATGTTCACAAATCAGAAAATTGTGAAGGATACGTGCCGTATTTTGGGCTGCGATACATCAAATACTATCTATATAAAAATTAGTTGCTTGACTTCTGCAGAGGATGAAATGTAGTACCGTTCATGAATACAAAACCCCGAGGGGGTATTTGATATTGACTTTGACGAGAGAGGTTTTCTTTTCGAGAAATACTCTTTGAGCCGATAGGTAAAACTTTAAAGATGGATTACAGGGTTCAACGAGTTGAAGCAACACCTTGTAGAGAGTCATGGAGAAGGTCGAGCTGTATCGAAGGCCGTCAAATGTATGGTGTGTCCAATGAAGTTCTATTCACGACATGTACGTGACCAACATTTCGTGCTACACTTTAAGACGGTGTTCGAAAAACTTTGGCAGAATATCTGCACTATGCATGAAAAATTCGGTGGTTTGTTTTGCTTTTCTCATTCCTCACTTTTACATTGACAGCATGCATTTTCCACATACCGTATAGATACAAGATTAAAACCCCTTCGGATGTTATACTTAATTTAAAATCATTTTCAAACAGACGTACATGTGAAGTCATACAACAATGAGGTTGAATGAAAAAGAACCACTCGCACTTACACTGACAATATAAGTTAACAGTAGTTCGTTATGAGACCAAGTAATCCCTCGTCATCAGTTTTGTGGATGGGATGGTGTAAGTGGCAAAAAACGAGTGAAATCGAAGGTGGGTATATGGTTTCCGATCTTGGAAAGGGTAAAAATTTTAAAAGGTCTGGATTGTCAAGCTTTAGCTATCGTTATGATCCCATAGCTCTACTACAGTATTCACGTTAATAGATTCCTTTTTCAGCCTTACTCCAAAGTAACGAATGCCCACTTTGTAAAAATATAATGACTACCAAAAGAGGATTGCGTCGACATGTCATCAATCGACATCTATTGCAATCGTTCGGCTCTTCTGAGATTCTTGTCGATGAACTGACGATAGCAACGAAATGTGAAGAATCTGAAGCCATACCTGAGGTATTGAATGCAATCGACGGCATTAAGACAGAAACGGTTTGAATCTATCGATTTCGAGTTATAGTTGTAGTGAATTTTCCACAATTAATAACTTCTGCCTTCAATTGAATACTCGTCTCACTCGATTCCAACTTTTTGTCAAGGCACTTAGCCTATTGGGTTTTACTGGTCGACAAGTCATATCGCTAGCGATTCATTATGTTGGAAATAGAATTAATCTTTCCTGAAATTACGAGGCAATGATGTTGAGCAAGCGTTGTGTTCAAAGATGTTTGCTTATCTTTTATCAGTCGTAATGCCTTCAAAGAGGCAGGAGTTCGACTGTCTACGGGGTGTTTGATAACCAAAACCAGGAAATGTATAAAAGACAAAAACGGCAACCTCGCTCCATTTTGAGGTAGAGAGAGGGCGGTGGATGGGATATTATTATGCGTATGTAGTTATGCTTCTTTCTTTCACGCTTTTTATGATTGTTGATAAACTATTACATCCCACAATTGAGAGGGAATGAGGGTCTGTCTATATGCAGCTATCAGCCAAAAGTAAAGCGAGCAGCATATATTCAGCTTTCAATAGAAACAAATCTTTGCAGGTGAACGAAGGCGATAAACAACTCAATGGAATGATAGAACCTGACGAAAATCCTCTGAAAGAAGTGAAGTACGGCATGGCAAAAGCAAACGAGGAGTCATTAATGGAGCATAATGAGTTAAATGAAGATGCCTTAGAAAGAGACTCTAGTATAGCAATGAAAGATCAGTATGTTGAAAGAGGGAAGACGACCACTTTAGAAAATGGATACCAGAATAAGGTCGCAGCCTTAACGGCGGATCAACGTTCACAAAGAGATACAGATTCTCGAAAAGAATCCATAGAAGATGTTCAACCGTCCGAGCACCATCAAATTGGACTAAATAAGAACTTATCGAGTCGGCATTCGGTCGTATTTCCACAAAGCAGAAATAACTATGGAATGTACCGTTCTTCACTAAACGAATCGTCGATCGACACAATGCTGAGTCTCAACAGCGGGCAAGCAGACAGTGAAAGACGCGATAACGATATTCGAAAAATAGGAATGCTAGCTGATCCATCAAGGTAAGTTGTGGATTTTTTTCGACGGACTGATCTTATAAATCCTCAAATCACACTTAAAATATAGCTTTGTTCCTTTCCCAAACTATAATGTGCAAACTAATCTATCTAATTAAATATATATATATAATATACATATATATGTAAAACACTACATTGTTCTAGACTAAACTATTAAAATTTTGAAATTAAAATACTAACTTCCGCTATGAATATTGTTTGATTATTTTTAGCAGTGTCGCAAGTGATATGCGTGTACGTTTGGTTGAACTTTGCCTAGATCGAAATGCACTATCACCACGATGTGTACGATGCAAGACAACATTTGCGAGAATGTTTGATTTTGAAATACATCTTATACGAACTCATATTTCATCTCTTTTTTGAAGTTGTTAATATGCTGCAAAGATGAGTTATGCAACTCCCTACTTTTATCTCCCCCCTCTCTATCTGCAGTAATAGGTGATTCATTTATTGAACGTAAGTAATGATGATCATCCCTCTTCCGTCATATTCACCAACCACTATCGTTTTATGATGGTGGCTCCCTTCGTATATTTTGTTTTGAGCAACATTATAAGTGAATTTACCTTCTAGCTTACGACTCGAAGAATGTGATGATGATATCGAATTTAATCTATAACAACATCACAAGTTATCTTTTCGCGCTTAATTTTATCGACAAAGATGGGAAACAATATGATTTACTTCCTGATTCCATACTCTCTTTGCTTTTTTTAAAAGTTTCTGCTTTGCATTATCGTGGTTTAAAAATTTTCGCCGTTTTTTTTTAAGTTTCCAATTTTTCACTGTTTTAAGGCATAGGAGCGATGTTTAACATACTTTTGTTGTTCTTTTAGTTATAAATATATTAAACGCATAATTAGTATTTGCTGGTCAAAAGTTTTTCTTCTTTTTTTCTTTACTAAAATTGTTAACTTATATGAGTGTCTTTTAACTTATCTAAAAGTATAAACTTATATATGAGTGTTGTACGAGTGTCTAAAAGTGTCTTTTTATGCTCTCCAAATATTGTTTCTGTTGCATTTATTTAATCAATTGGAATTATCGTTTTATTCTGTTGACCTCTTATTTGTTTTTAAATGCATAATTTTTATATTTATACCTCGTTTTATGAATAAATTTACATTCATAGAAAAATTTTATGATGTTTCCCCGCTTGTGAAATAAGTGAGTCTTCAAAATAAGATAGGAAGGACTAATGAAAACATTTCCCATAGATATTTTTTCTGCATTCAATTCATTCAGTTGGCTGCATATTCCGTGGTCTTCCTCTTGTGATACTGAGCTGCAATGAACGGTTACGATGACTTTTTTATTGCAGTATGTTGAGCTTTCCAACATAATCACTTAAAGAGGGAGGGGGCTCAAGCATTGCGCAACCGAGCAGAGTGGGGGGAGGGGGGGGGTTAAAGGTCACTTAAGGATATACCATGAGGGGGGGGGGGGGGGGGGGGGGGGGGGGAGTGGAGTTGAAGCACAGTTCCCAAACGCAAGAATTTTAGCAGATAAAAACCTATGACTTTTATGAAGATGACAGACTCTCGCTTCTATCCATTTGCCATCCTTAACCCTCATAACTTTTATCGCGTAGAAACGATGACAACAAAAGTTAGAATAAAGATTTATCTCCCATTTGCTTTCCACTTTTAAAGCACTCTTTGATGATCTTTGCCAACAACGTTAAAGGTCAGTGATTGCCGATATAAGGCACGTATCACAACTACCTCGAAACACATCTACCATCTGTGGTATACAAACCATGATACATACTATATCGGGGATGATCCACGAAAATACCATTTCGTATGCCAAGTGGATCACAAAAAAACCTTCATTCTTGAAACTACCTCTCTTCTTAATACTTCTGTATACACTGGACTCCCACCCTCTCCTTCCATGTAAGCAAAACTGACTAATGCACCACTTGTCTATGAACAAACAAGCCACAAACAAGGCCTTCAAAACACAGCAACAAATAACTGCGCATCGAAAAGTTCCAGAAATTTCACTCGATACGTGTGGTACTATCGAATTCTGTGCCAATATCATAAACACACAGCGACAAGACAAAATAGTGGTGTGAATATAAGCCGAATTTCATTAAATTACGGTCACAAAATTAGTGCATCGATTATCATCGTATGAGACAGTCAGCTGTATCGAATTCACAACAGACGTCAAATTGCATGTGCATCACAGCAGACGGATTTATTACTCCCGCAGGTTTTGGCTTTAGACCATTCTAGAGCCACTGTCTGACCACTTGGGTACTTTAATTCCCAGATGCTATCCGATTGCCAGCCAGCTTTATCTTTTAGATCTCACCGACGAATATAAATACAACGCATAACTGGTTTATTGCTAATCAAACATCTATCGCTTGGTAAAGTACGACTAATTTCTTGACCGGCCAGAAATGTTCCTATAACATCATATGCCCGGTCGAGGTCTAGATGAAAGCCACTTCTAGTCGAGATCGAGAGTTGCCTAACCCATCTAGGTAGGATCTTACGTTAATTTGCTTTCAATTCTGATCGTGATCACAGTCGGACAGAACTTAGCTCACAACCTTTGATCGTTGCATTCAACAACCCAACCTTTTAATAAACATGACAATGATTAAAAACAAGCGTTGGACAGTTGTAGGAACATCTGAGTGGCGGGCCTTTCTATTGAAGAGAGAAATCATAGAAAAACATCATACTTAATTACCACAAAGGAGATGATCCTATTTCAAACATTGCTCATTAAGGGATGATACCTAATCGCGCTACATGGAATATGAATTTCCAGTCTACGGCATCGAAATCATCGGGGCGAATGTTTTGCGTTAATTATTATTACGAGATTCCAAGATGCAACGGCGTCAAGGTAGGGGCAATAGCAAAATACAAGGAAGACCTCCATTCCTTCCTAGCAGCAAACAGCCGTACTAAGATTCATACTGCTATATTCCGATTGAATAAGGGATATTACTGCCCCAAAATTAGCATTACAAGATCCCTCATCACTACGAGGTTTTGTTTCGACAAGCCAACTGTCAGCTGTAATCAATTCCATTCCTTAACACCTCATTAACGACTATTATTAAAGTTAATTACATTGAGCAATAAAATCAACAATTCGCTTATTATAAAACATCTATAAAAGATTCACATCATCGCTTCATTCAAACATCGATCAGCAAATCAAAAATCGAAATTCCCCGAAACTTAAGCATCGAAAAAGATTTTCCACTGAAAAAGAAAAATGCACTCATATCGGATATAAATATGCAAAGCATGATGAAGTGTTACTTCCATTTTAATGAACTTTTGTTATAAGATTCGAAATCCTTGCCTTCTGCTCGCGACTGATGGAATCGAGACATCAGCTGATATATGTCGTCGACTTACGCAGCTCGTTGACGTTGTTTCCTCTCTTGTAGCTCTTTCCAATACAAGAAATCATCCATTTCTTCATGCAGTAATGTCGGCTGTCGATTATTCCATCGTTTAATCATACTACCAATGCAGAAAAACACTGAAATTTTTTTTTCTTTTTGAAAAAATTCATTAATGGTGAATGAATTTTTAGAATAGTGAGTAAAAAAAAAGAGCTAGAGACTTCAAATGACACACAAAGATTAGTATGAAGCACCAGAATTAGATTTTCCTTGCATAAATCAGAAAGTTATCAATTACCTATACGACCTGGAAAAAGACTGCTCCCCTCTTTTAAAGACGTAGGGATACTTTGGAAGTTTAGGTCAAGGAAGGTAGGAAAGAGTGGGAGAGGTGGAATAAGATGGATGTTTCAGATCATCCAATAAATTAGGGCAAGTCTTTTAAAACTTTGATATTTAAATAAAAGGTTTTCCAATCAAAAATAAACTAGCCCATTTAATATCGAAATATTTGCATGTCGAACAAAATATGCATCTAAACTAGGAGTCATCGCCCATTGGAGGTTTCAATAAAACATTGTCGGCCAAAATGAACGTTGACTAATCCATAGCTGCGTAAAGGAGGAACAAGATGACGTAAATATTACAAAAATTAATTTGAATTTTTAGATGCTTTTTGTAGACTGAAGGGATGATGCTGTCTACAGCTAAACCAAAACGACGGAAGATGGTGAGATCCTCCTGAAATATAATGGAAGTACTTAGTATGTTTCCAGAAATATATTTATTTTAGCACTCCCATCCGACTCCGGAGCACTCGGTAGTCACAATCCAGTATTCGGTAGTCGGTTTTCCGATTTTTGAATACGTTTTATTCCGATCCTATGCGCCATCATCCAACGATACAGAGCGCAAAAGCGATTGCGAGAAGAGAATAGTGTGTAGAGGAAACGAAAGAAAACGCATTATATTTGCTTTTATAAATGAGTAATGTTACGGATAAACAGTACCTCTTTTTGATACGTTTTCACTTACTATTGTCCTGATTTAATTGTTTTAATTGAATACTTTCTTATCATCCAACAATGTGGAAGTGTTTGGAAAATCAAAGTTGCATGGAGGAGGACGGAGGGAGAGGAGGGGAGGGGAGAGAGATGAGAGGAATGAAGATAGGGACGGATTCATGCCAATATTTTGTTTCTGCTCCTAACACCAACCAAAAAAAAATTTTTTTTTAAATCCTATTCCAGCGCTTGATCTATCATTATACCTGACCGTCGACTAAGAGGTCTGCGTGAATCTGCGTTTTTAATGCAGTGTTAACGATCGGTCTGGATCAGACCTTACATCGAATACGAAACTATTTAAAATCTCCCCCCCCCAGGGGGGGGGGGGGGGGGGGGGGGGGGGGGGTTGAGAGAAGACTAAGGACATGATGAACCTTCGGCTGCACATCACTGAAATAGTCCTCTCGAGCTGAAGTAAACTAAAACGTACCGTAACCTGACACCATCGCTCCTGTAACAACAGCAGCTGTCATTAGGTGACGCTTGTAACGTAACGGCAGTCGAGACAACATTCCTAACCAAAGGGTGACACACACTGAAAACAGGGCTAAAAATTTTTCGTGGAATAAATGCAAAAAGAAAACTAAATATTCTAAGCAACGACTCATAAACAATGCAAGCGGAAAGTCCTATTAAAAGAAGCTGGCACGATGCGCGCTTTATGCATCTCCCTCAACTGACCAACCGGTTTCATAAATTAGCAAATAAATAACAAATATGTAAGATAATGCCTTCTGCTAATACTTAATTCAATCACTCGCATAAAGAGAAAAAACCCTTTGTGACTCGACCAGGATAAAATGCATGTGGATTTTTTCCCATCTCTAGTTGTGCCTCCTTCAAAACTTCCTCAAATTTGGCCAATAGATGGGAGAGACCGGTACGCAAAGCTGATTTCCCAACCGACACCCATACAAGCTACAATACTGTTACACTATGCTTTCGCTAGGAAATTCGTGAAAACGCATCTAAATAAAATGCGCATATTCGTAAATTTAATGTTGATTGCTGCAAAATTCTTGACACATCGTTATTCTAAATATTTTTGAAACATATGAATATAAAATTCTGGAAACGACATAAGATCTATGTGGGATGATAGTATCCGTATATAACAGGTATTCCGATTGCCTAGCAATGTTGCAAATGCTTCGAAGACTAACTTAGATTGCCCGAGGCAATATACATCAACACAAAACTTTTGAAGACAACAATAATTATTGCAAATTAAGGAATCAGATGCCAGCTGATTAAGCAACAAACATGAGTGCAATCAAAAACCGACATACATAGAAGTAGTTTATTCAGTTCCGTGGGTACTTTTGTGCTAATAAGGGAAACAACTGATAAGCTCAAAAGTGATGAAGCCAAAACCGAATGCGATCGGGGCCTTGCTTGGTCCCGGCCTAGGCCCCTCCCTGGAATTTGTCACGAAACCTAATTCTACCCATCACCATGCGTCGCTGCAAAACTGGATACCTATCAGGGAAAAGGAAATATAACAACACCAAGCGATCGATGATACAATCGCAAAGACGCTGGCCACCCTCATTGCAAACAGCGAACCGAGCTGCGCTCATACCCGCATAAGAGTACGCAGTGCTCTACCGTTGTCTACACAGGCATCCCCAACCATACAATTAGTGGGTCATAGAAATGCCTAAACGTCCAATGGAAACATGCAATTTTTTTTCGATCAATCACATTAGAATGCCAAACCATACCACCCATGCTAAAGTTTAGCTCAATTGGAGCATCAGAAGTACTTACTTTACTGGATGTGCCCAATTTCTCTACAGTTGCGTCCTTCATGCCGCCGTCGTTCGTTATGCTTGGTAACCTCCTCATCAGTTTTTATCTTTATTTCCACTCGTTTCAGTTGCCATCGATGATAGTCGATGGGGCCACCTACCAACGTTGAGCTACTCGTTCACAGGGATAGTCGGACCTCAAAAACTTCGTTCTGATGCCGCGCATCTCGAATGACAATTAGTTCTACAATGTGTCAGTACCAACAGGTTGTCATTCCACAGCAATGCTAAGAGTGGGATGGCAATCTTACACCTGAAGTAAACTCACATTCGTCACTGGAGTCGGTAGAGTTCAGCACTGCACCCACACCTAGACCCAACAGCACCTTAAAAAGCCTGCTCCTGCCTCTTTCTCTCTATGCAACGTGTCTCGCATTACTGGCGCTTACGGGAGCTGAACAGTAGCTGAACACCTGGTGTTGGGAATGTTGATTCATAATTGCATGGGAAGGACATTTGATTCCCATACGAGTTGGTATCATAAAATCACTTTATTCAATTTATATTCCAGAGGAAACTGTAAATTATTAAAAAGTTGTTCACACTAACTGCAATGAATAATTCAACCTTCTAAGGAGGAAATCGATTGCTTTTCAAGTGCTACGTCAATGAGTCTCCACAAACCAATTTCATTGATACAGTACACTGTACATACTTGAATATTTCCTATTGAAGGAACTTAAGATGTTCAGGTTGTGGACATGCATGAATTGGCTTAGGTTCTTGCTACCCTTCCGCCAGTAGTCTGTAATCCCCATTACAGATTTGTTAACCTGTTGAATGCTTCGGATAGATGACTTCATACAGAACGGTAGATCAAATGTTCGAACTTTAGATAAAATCCATTCACTAAGCAAGCGTTCTTGTCGATGTTGTTAGCAATAATTATTGACCCTTCTTGTTGTTGCATCTGCAATGATTTTGATAGCCCTAACAATCCATTTTCATATTTGATCAGTCTAGTAGAGCACCGTTACCGATAGCGCGCAATATGGCAAACAACGAACGACATTCTCTAGATCACACTTTGCAGCTGGGCAATCCCCATAGTCAACTCTGTCTTATCGTTACATATCACAAATGATCTATGCGTCGAAGGGCGTCTTTCCCGCTAGTGCAGGCGAGAGAGCCTCATCAATAATCTACTAGTGGATGATCTACTATCAAATGATCTAGTATGGTCTGCTATATTACTAATTGTGTTTACGTCTAGTCAATCACTAAATGCTGTATATTTCTGCGTAACATTCCTTTATCTACAACTGCCGCAATGATCTACGCGGCAAACGTTGCAGTCGCAGTAAGAGTGCTATATAAAGGCATGCGTACAGGCCCATCATTCAGTGTTCGAGCGTGCTCGTAGGAAGATGGTGGCGTTATGGTTTGAAAGGGTTTGTGTGGATCGCGCATCGCCAGAGGTAGGGGGGGGGGGGTGGAGGGACATTTAGCTGTGGTGTGTATTTGTCCTTCATTTTGAGATCTTCACGAAGTTTTTCCCCATTCATTACCAGTTTTTTGGGCCTAATTCAAAAATGCTGTTCAGCGGCGGGAACAGCATCTGGTATGAGTGGGGACAGCTTCGTCCATCCCCCTCTCGTTTTGTTAGCATTTTCCAATTAGGAAAGACGAGAATTTGGGTGAAGTTCATTGGTTTTTTTGATGGTATTGGGCACTCATTGGTGATATTCCATTGAAGTCTATGGCTACTTCAATGTACAACATAGCCATAAGTGGTCATAAATTCTAGGCGGTCATGTACTCCCTATCAGCAGATTCAAGGGAATGCTATGAAATGTCTGTTGAATAGACAGATCAGCTATCTTGCTCACTACCAACTTCCATCGATAAAGCTTTGACACTTCATCAACATTGGATGCGCTACGCCGGGATATAAACGATCATCAAAATTTGGTAGAGATGGTCAACAGATTGATGATATGACGGTGTAATGGAGGGAGGGGGGAGTGAATTTCGTAGCGCATGATGTGTCGTTCCTCCTGTTATTTGAGATCGGTAGTGCAGAACTGAGGGGGAATGATATGATTATGCGCTGAATTTTAGACACTCAGTCACTGCAACGGAGGCTGTAGGCTGGTAGGAAAGAAGAAGGGTATAGTGTAAATATTCGGTGTTAGCTTTTTTTCGTGTTAACTTTTTTTCAGGGCTGCAGACGAGTCGATGTGAGGCCGGATTCCCGAATCGAATCGCCCGAAGGGCTACAGAGGAAACAGTCGCCCGAAGGCCTGCGGAAGAAACGAGACCGAAAGGGTACGGAAGAAACAGTTCGACGATGAAATTGGGCTTCGACTTGTCGGCGTCCGACGGAGGAAGCACTGTGGGAGATGTGGCGCCAGCATTGGAATCGACTTACGAATAAAGCCAGTAAGTGGTCGTACCCTTATTTATTCACTTTTAAATTCTGTTGGTCTTTCAGAGATTTGGAATACGACCCTTAAAGCCTCTAAGAATTCTTCCTCACATAGGCTGGATCATTCATGCCACATGGTAAAGAAATTGTTCAGCAGACTTCGCTCCGTTCACTCTTTTTAGTAAAAATTCATTTACTGATTCCCATGTGAGATTTGCTTCTGAGTTAAGAATTACTTAAGGTTAATTTCATCTAGTGCCACTTGTGTTTTCCGCGAAGTACTGAAAGGACTGCTTCGCGGAATTCCCATATAGGAAAAGACGCATTACATACTTTGCATCAGGGAATGAATGGCTTTTGCAATCTTTTTTAGCTCTTCCACTATATGCTGGTGAAACATGGCGACATTTTTTCGTCATTATCGATGGCTAAACGATAGGGAGATGTGTTGCACTTCTTGAGAATTCACTGTGAGGTGGTTCATACTGAAATCCTTAGTGAAATTGGAGTTTTTTGAATAAAGGGAATGGCGATAGAGAAGTATGTTATCCCTGACACTCTAATTATTAATGTTGATTTTATATGCCTTCACCGACTAGACCATTTTTTTGCATTGTTGAAAAGAAATATTCGAAGATTTTTTGCAGGTTTCCGAAATGGTTTCGTCCGTATTTTCTAGCGGAACGAACAGTGGAGGCGCCATCTAACAACTCGAGAAACGGGCCGGTCGCTCCATATGATGGCTTTGGAAAGGATCGCAACATGTCGACGGGGGACTTCAACAACACCGTTGTACAGTTCCCTTTTGAGGGATCTGTTGAAAATAACGTTGCAAGTGGTGTTGCTGACGATAGAGAAGTAAGTTACCCTGACAATCTAAACATTAATCTTGATTTTATATGCCTTCACCGACTGGACCTTTTTTTTTGTATTGTTCAAAAGAAATATTCGAACATTTTTTGCAGGTTTCCGAAATCATTTCGTCCATACGTTCTAGCGGAACGAGCCGTGGAGGCGCCTTACGACAACTTGAGGAACAGGCCGGTCGTTCCACTTGATAGATCTGCAAACGATTGCAACATATCGACGAGGGACCTCAACAACGTCGTTGTGATACTGTTCCCTTTTGGGGGATTTGTTGAAAATAAGTGGTGTTGTTGTATTCAGTGCTGATGCGAAGTGATAAGGCAGTCAGAGTTTAGTGGATTTCGAAAGATCGCTTCAAGCTGATTGGAAAGGTCTCTTTAATTGTTGATAAGTCCAAAATCCACCGAAAGTTGTTTAGCCTTTATTTTGATCGGGGCGTAATTTTAAAAAAATCTAAATTCAGTAGACTTTAGAGTGCCTCGCATCATCATATTATATGAGCAGTGTTATCCTTTGCAATTGTGTTATATTGTATTGCAAATTCTAAATTTTGCATTGTATTTGCTCATGTTTTAGGCATACGTTTGTGCTTTAAATACTCCGCCGCTATTTAAAGCGCAGGCGTTGTTGATTGCATTATCGTTTGCAATTTGTATTTTGCATGTATAGGTATTTTGCAAAATCTTTTGCAATTTGTAAATCCTTTCTTTCTAACTTAGCTCCCATTTTTTGTTTTAGCTGAAGTGAACTTCTCCAGTATTTAATTTTTAGTTCTACAGCAATTCTCATTTAATGTCATTTCTGTTTATTCTTTCATTGCTTTTTTTTATGCTTATTCATCTTTTGTACAATCACTTCTTTCTCAGAAGTATATGGCGAGGACTTTTTAATGCTCAATCTTTTTACTTTTACGGCTACGATCATGCGCCACCCCCTCCCCATATCAGTAACACCTTGGAAAGCGTAGAGTGATAGATTTGGAATATCTATCGTTCCAGGGTACTCATGTGGTGCACATTTGTTTGTGGTTCAAATGGACGGCCGCCATTTAGAACGCAACATTTGTGCACCGCTCTGAATCTTCTCGTTGCATCCCTTTTATTGTTTATATCAAGTGGTTTTGCTTTTTCAGTAAATTTCCCCACCTCCCTATTCTATGATTGCCAATATCCTTATTTTTCCCAATCGCCTTATTCCCCATATGTAGTTTCCCGGGCTTTAATATTTCTGAGAGAGATTTTTAATGCTGGTTTTTTAATGTATTTTTTGCAGTTGTTTTATTTTGATAGAATTGTATCCATCCTTCAACCAAGAAGGCTGTAGTTCTTCTCCTCTATGTTTATTATTATTTAACAAATCAGCGTTCATGTTGTATGAATTTTATTCGTATCCGTTTAGTGCTCACAGTCGTTTGCAATTTAAACGACCGCCGCCGTTTAAATTGCACGCACTATGTTTTATAGCTTTGCAATGTTGGAGATGATGTTTTTAAGTTCCGATTGTTGGACAGATATTTTTGAGGTTGCAATATTTTATTGTTGCTTGTTTTACTCTCCTATTTTTTCATTGATTATATGCGGTTGTTTTTCTAGTAGTGAAATTGTTTCATAAGGCTTTCTTTTTTTCTGCATTTCATTTTTGATTAGCATAGTATTCATAGAGGTGCTTAATGAGAGTTCCTCAAGAGTAGATAATTTCTGCTAGATTTTTGCAGAGGGCGGGGTGATTTTTATGCTCATTGGTACGTTTAAAGCGAATAACATCTTGTTTCCTCTCTAATTTCTTTTTTCTTTCTGAAATTTCATGAGGAGGACTCTCAAAGGTTGGAAAATCTGCAGTATTTATTTGTTGCTGCAATATTTGTGAAGAAAAATCTGCAACTTCTCGTAAGGATTGCTAAACCAATGGTAGTTTAAAAAATCTTTTCATTGACTCGCTAGAAAGACTCACACCATCTTCAGATACGAAATCTTGATTTTACCTTTGAATAAGAAATCCGAATACTGTATTCTGAATGCCTCGAGGATATTCCGTGGGAAGGAACTAAACATCAACATCAAATTATCAAGAAACTGAACACAAGCATTAGATACTTGTGGCAGTAATTTGAGAAAGGGTGAGTCGAGTCGATTCGTTTGCGTATGTCTATATGCACATGTTTGAGTGGTTATCTATCTGTCCTACGATCTGAATTCGATTCTAAAGTGCGTAGGCATATCTGAAAAATATTTGAGGCAATAATGACCTAAAATTTATGAAAGTTTCCAGATTGATTGCGGATCTCTGAAGCAACTTTGGGAGATAAAATTGGAGCTTTCGATGAATAATAAGAATCAACTTTACCTGAATGCCTTGCTAGAAATGGAGGTTACGGTGCATACTCCTGTGCGGATTTGAGTGCAGCCCTGTTCGGTGTTCGCAGCGAGCATAATAGGGGTCAGGACATGTATCAGGGGGGTGTGTTTATAAGTATTGTTTTATTCGTTTCAGAAGAGGCCACTTTATTTGAGTTAGTACTATTCTTGAAGGATGTAATCGAAAAACGACAAAATTTTCAGGAACATTCCAGTGGAAAAAGGAACGCAAGTAAACGATGGCAGAATGAGATGAAGTGAATTTAATATAATTATTACATCCTTCATATCCCTCATCTTTCGATCCATTCCCTTGAGCTTATTCATGTATTGGTTTATACTGGTCTGCAAATTGCAACACCTGCATTTTTTGCAATTACCATAATTTTGCTTTGCAACATTTTTTTGCAGTCTGCAATTCGTAAATTTCCAACAAAATTGCAACAATTTGCAATGCAAATTTGCAATACAAATTGCAAATAGGTTCGGGACATTGACTACGTTTGCAGATAAACCTGCAAATTACTCAAACATCAGTTTCCTTCGTTTTGTTCGGAAGCCAAAAAGGGATCAAAGGTGATTTTCGGAAGCCAAACTCAGGATGGATCTGATTTTCTCACATAGCAAATTTTCTTCGGATTACACACAGCGGTAAGCTGAAATATGTGTGGATAGATTGAGAGACGCAGCTTCAGCAATATATATATTTTTTTTTGCTACAGCGGAACACATTTATTAGAACAATTTATTCGAAAGTGCTGCAAACGAGACAAGAAGAGGAAATAAAATGAAGCGCATCGAGGGAATCTATTAGACAGAAAAAGTGACATAAGCGCCACAAAGCATGGCACAATATGCGCTTTTTGCAAATCAGCCAATCAAATCGGCAGATCCGACGGATGATTTAAAATGAAGGGCGTTAAGCATTATAATACACTTGCCTTCAACACTTGCAACCTATGCAAATTCTCAATGAAAATGAAGAGAACAGTTGCTAGTGGAACGACCTCTACCTTATGGTGGAAATACCCTTCTGGCAATGACTGTCCTCGTAGAAGTGACTTCCAAAGGTCACATAGAATACTTATACTACCACTGCATGATTTTACTGAATATGAATATATAATGAGCTTGTTTACTAGATGTTCTCCCATCACCTAAGTGCATGTGACGTTATCGATCAACGCAGGAAGCGTCCAGTAACATTAATATTTACGGCTCAAGCGCCTCCAACATAAATCCACTATGGGAAGTGCATAGATCCACACAATCATATAGGAATAGATTGAGGACCACAACATCTGATTCCACCTTCATAGTAAAAACGTGAGCTTCGGCAACGTCACCCTACGACTAAAGCACTCGCAAGGATGTTCTACCTTTCGAGGCTTCACCAAGGTGGAAAACTTCGAGTATTTCTAGTATTGCAGTCACATCCCTGCAGCGTTTAATTTCCTCGTTTGATTAATTAAGGTGGACATGCAGGTCACTTGCTGACATCAATCCCAAAAACCAGCCCTGTAATCATTGTTCTAATCTTTTTCGGAACTGAGTGATGAAGAAAAATGTTGCCATCCGAAATAAAGTAGGTCAACTTTTTCATTTTTCTTGTGTCTAGAAATGCTAAGACTGAAGAAATTAGTTCAACTAAATGATCAAAAAGTGAGCTTTAATCATCGAAATCTGCAGTCGTTCAATACATCAATGGTGCAAACACTAAGCGAGTTGAGGTGAGATGGAATTCATTAAAAAAAACTGCTGCTATGAGAGTTCAATTCATTGCAATAAAGCATTTAAACCGCAAAACACAAAATCTGCGGAAAGGAATTCTGAAATAGAGTCGAGAATTTAAAAATTCTTTCAAACAGATTATTTACACATACAAAAAACTATTGGTATTCAAAATCTAAGATAGGAAAATGCGCGCAATCCCAAAAAAAAAAAAAAAAATCCCATGAGCAGAGTTTAGTTGTAGCTAATGTTGCTTGAGATCGTGTAGAACTATGCTCTGCCATCGTTCAATGATATTCTTGGATCCCCTTCAACCATATACTCCTAGAATCTATAGGATTCAGCTTACAACAATTACAATCATTGAAGCCAACTTTCCTCGAGCATTGAAGCCAGCTTGAAAGTGAGTTCTATAGAATCCCCTTAAAAACGGAACTGATGCAAATAGTCTTCAGATACGACAATGGCGTCTACTTCACTTATGTCTATCAACTCTGTGGTAGAGCCATTCCTTCGAGTGACATTTCTAATTGTTGAAGAGCTGCTCGCCGAGTGTGAGCTGTTGCATGCGTAGGCGTAAATTGGCATAAGCAATACGACATCCAAGCGGAACGCTGACACATTCTAAATAAACAAAGTTGCGAACCAAAAATTGTTCTATAAAATAGAAATGATTCTATATGAAGTTCATAATCGAGGGGTATGAACTACAGTTTAATCAACATGTATACGAATCTTCAGGCATTGCATATAACTGTACTTGAAAACGATATGCGAGTGGAAAGACTTCATCATTTCTGTTAACTCATATAAAGATTATTTTCCAAAGATTTACAGAAGTTTTCAAATGGGGGCTTGCTGATAGCACAATATGGTGGAATTGAAGTCTCATTCTTGGCTCGACCCTCCCAGACGTGTCATCGAAGAGCGGCAGTGGAACTTTGGCTTCGGCGGAAAGGCAAGGCAACGATACTCAAAATACAAAGGTTCTGTAGCCACTTAAGCTTTTCTCGTCATTCGTTGCCACCTTTGCCGAGTCAGACAGTATTCTCAGTTTCTAAAAAAGTGTTATTTCCGCTTTAGAATTTCTACGACTGAACATTCGTTCCTGTCCTATTGGTGTACTCGAGACACGATCATGCTTCTTGCTGTTTATGCGGTATCATAGTTTCTTTACGAAATCAACGAAGTGCAGAAATCTGTGAGAGAACTCGAGATAATCCGAATCTTCGGGATCTCCTATCTTTAACGACAGCGTCTCACAGTTCTAAAGGCCCCAACGTTGGCTTACACCTCGGGGCTTTTAAAAGGCGTCAACTTCTATGCTTCAGAGGTTTTGGCGGTTACCGATTTCCTAAGCTCTTTGAAGTCTTAATGCCGTTGAATCCGATTTCATTGAAGCGGTAATGAAACTTCAAGAAGGTCTAAAAATCTCACTCATATTTTACAAGAAAAATTTGTCTACAATTTAAGATGGTCAGTAAGCAATCGACTAGTTCTAAATAGAGAAAGCCATATAATTGATTCAACCGATATGCATCCAAATTAATGCGAAAGCAATAATCACAGCTATCCTCTAGTGCTTCTCATAACTTTTTAGTGCTTCCCATAATAATTCTCCATTCCCATTCACCCCTCCCCCTCATTGTTATCGTTTGCCGTACCGGCATATCCTTCCATTAGAATGCTTTCTCTCATGTTCATTTTTTTCTGACGAGAAATTCAACGATTTTTGCTTCAAAATCTCTTTGCTAAGTCATTAGATAAGATATTAATTGAATCGTTGTACGAACTGAAATAATGAAAGCTTGGGAATTTAGGCTTTTCGACAGTTTATGGAAGCGTTTTATTTGAAGAAAGGCTGGCCGAAGAATGAAGGAAGTGAGGAACGCAGTTGAGGCAAAGATTTCAGGCGAAGTGTTTCTTCTAGGGTTATTATAGATTATTCAAAGCGAGAAAAATGGCGATTAGAAAGCGTAGAGCTTTGCTTTCTGCAGTCTCCACTTGTCTTTCGTTACTTATTCCCAAATTTTTTCTTCTCGGTGAATGCTGCAAGTTTAGACAAGAAAATGTCCTATAGGTACAAAACGTTTCATCGTTATATTCTAAAACCTGCAATCTGATATGCTGTATACATTTGTAGTCAATTGCAAAAAAGTTGTTTCTATGCCGCTCTTCGACGCTAGAGAACAAATTCGATTCGGAAATTTTATGACGCTTCTAAACGATAGGCGTTGATGAGTGGTGAAAATGAACGGCGAGAATGGGGGAGAGGTTAGTGAGAGGGGAAGCAACTATTGGTTTCAGGAGCTGCCGGAGTACAGTAACAAAATACTTTAAAAGTAGCTATAGGTCATCAGCACCTTTAAAAAGACTTCAATTCAAAACCCCGCCTGGTCTATTCTATGAAGCAGCACGGTACCTTCCACATTTTGGTCCTGTCTTCACCTATAGCCAAACATAATAGGAGATTTAATGGCCTAATTTCTTTGCCTCGAAATAATGGGATTGGTTATGTTGCTTTTTCTTGTGGTATTAATCACTCACATTCAAATTATAAAGTACTGCAATGGAATGTTATTACTAAATTATTACTAAATAACACACCTTATCGCCATATCTCTTGTCGCTCGCAAGTTTGAAACTACCATGCAGGCAGATAGATGCATAGAGATAAACATATATGCAAATACATAGCGCATTCATAACATTGAATTGAAAAAAAAAGAAATTATAATGTTTCTAAAAGGGTGTTTATGTGAAGATTGATCCTACCAGACGCAATGTCCTTCCCCCTCTCTGTACTTAAAAGTTTTTGCCTATTGTTCATACAATATACGGCAAATTGAGGGATGTAATTTACGTTGCTTTTTTCAATATGAGAACATCAAGAATAAAGCTGAGCAGTGCCATAGACGTCTTAGCAAATGAAATGGTCAAAGTTCATTGTATTGTTTTTGGGGTGAACTAATAAATGAATATAACTACAAAATGCTGCCACTTTGTGTTGCTTGACAATAGCTAAGTCAACTAGAGCTTATCTTAACAACCCATATTTGGAGGGTTGAAATCCCGCTGATGGACAAACGTATTCCAGCCATAGTTTCCAAATCAATTGCCTGTGCATTCAATTTGTCTTCTTTTCGACATTATTGGCAACATTTTACGCTTCAATGGCCAACAATGTTTACTTCATTATAGCTTTCCAATACTTGATGTGAGTGGCGGCATTGAAGAAAAAATAGATGTGAAGAGGCAAAGAGGGAAAAGCAGGGAGATGAGGGGAGGATGAAGAGAGAGAGAGAGAGAGAGAGAGAAAGAAAAAAAAAACGAGATTAGTAACTTCCAATCATTGAGCTTTATTGCGAAGAAATCTTTTCAAAGTATGACAGTTTTTTTTTTCGGAATTTATTTTCTCTTTCATAGAAAACAATCTATGAACTAGTCTTTTCCACATCTCGATTGCATATTGTTTTTCTCATTCCCGAAAAATTCATTCGTATTTCCCATCAAAACCATCAACATCAATAATTCTCCATCCACAATGTGACGCTATAACTTAATGTTGATCATTTTCGCTTTCTCTTCAATATTTTACTCTTCAAAATCTAAAATAATTTACTTTATAATCATGGTATTAAGCAATGTTTTTTTCCTTTCAACGTAGGGAAGAATTTGTTAGGAATATCCGTTTTTTTTTCATTTCCTTGATTTTATGTCATCAAATGCTCTTTTCAATTGACATTCAATAGAGTAATGTATTAAAACTTCTGGATTTAACATTTGCATTTCATTCTATTTTTTGTAATGGATTTCATTTTTCTCCACTATGGATTTCTAACTCAACATTGTATATCAATCAGTAAGGTGTTCTTTTATGCAAATGGTGGCATACTCATCGCTTACGTAAACATCGTATGTAAATTAATTATCTCGTAAGTCGGAAATTCAATATAATTTTTTTTTGGTGCCTGATTTAGGAATGTCGGCTTGCGAATATCGTCATATCAGGATTCATAAAAATCATTTTATCATAAAAAATAATAGTTTCAAAGAAGGCTATAATTTTAATAAGTTTCCCCTAGAAGATAACAAGGAATAGTTGAGAAGACGGTAATATGTTAATACAGGTTAAACAGGTAAAATCATTTCTCAAATTGGTGCAAAAAATGTCGATATATTTTGGAAGATATCTCCAACGTTGTTGACAGATTTTTTTCACTGCGTAATTTTTGCGCACGCTTAGATATTTGAAGAAGTGGTTAATTCCACACAAAATATTCCGTCTAATAAGGAAATGTGTTATTATGCTCAGTATTTGCTTCATTTTTTATGTGCTGTGATAGTAGTATATATAATGTGTTCTTGTTCTCTAACTGTCACACCTTTTCGGCTCCCCTCTCCGGTATCACAATATTTAGCGGTATCAGAAGATTAGTATTCCGGGTGAGGTGTAATTAATGACAAAAACATAAAGATCATCGATCAGTGCCATCGAACGGCATGTGTGTGTATATGTGTGTGTGGAGTTGATGGGCTATGAAAACGCAGTGAATGATCGACGGAAAAAGAAGCAAGCCTGAGGGGACATGCCTCGTTCTCGATAGCATCGACCGACAACACATCAGAATCGAGTCGTGCTCTATGAAGCAAGCGAATGCAACAATCGATAGCTAGAGCTTGCATGGAAACGTTTCGATGGTGCGTTTGCCAGAGATGAGGACATGCTAAGCTAGAGGGGTGCCGAGCACAAAGCTACATAAGGCGGCTAGCAGGCGTGCATGAGGGGGAATCACTCACCAGCCGACTGGCATCTAGCAAGAGACATCGCATAGCGGCTTGTGCTGATGGCGACAAGCGGTTGAGGGGCTATATGGCAGCGCTCCTGCATCCGCTCGTCCCTCTACTCTTGTTGCTGCTGCATTGCGCGTCTATTACACATGCGGAACTCGCTTACGGTAATCATTTTCAGTCCTATAAAGTATATGTTTTTATTACATTCCAATTTCACAACAGTTCAGAAGTATCTAATGTACTTTGAAGGAAAAGTACTAAAATATTACGCAAAATGTGATGGCACAAGGAAGACTTAGGTATTGGTCGATGGTGTGAATTATGTTAGCCTCATAGTGCTGCACTCAAAGAAACATAACTGTTATAGAAGACTGATAACTGCTGTTATTATGATATGAAAGAGGCAAAGAGTATGTTGTAAATCGCTGATAAATCACCTCACTGATATGTGTTTATCATTGTAAGCGAATATGTGATATATCATACGTACGTGTTGCTCGACGCTATTTAATCCACTTTTGAAATAAAGCTAATGTGAATGTGAACGTTTAGTTATCAGAGATGATAAAAACACATATAACACATCTAGCATAAATGATAGTAAGTTATTCGGCAAATTAGTGTGTCGTTCTCGAGGGGAAATAAATTTACTCGCAGCTTGTTCTAACTTTTGTTTCTAGATTCCCGAAATTTTTTGCAGATCTATAAAAATCTCGGAGTTTCGGTTAGAGTTTCTAAGAAATTTGTTCTAATAATGCGGTTATGTGTATTTTCTCGTGACGTCCACTGTTTGGTCTTACCAAATATATATATATATATATATGCTTACATATCGTATCCATCTTTCAATAATATTGATAGGACATTATGTGCTATTATTGCGCGAAAAAAGCAACCCATTTTGGCTGTTAAATGAAAATGAGCTAAAAGCAACGAGTATGTCCATCTGTGGCTAATGATACAATTTGAAAATTGAAACTGTCGAGTATCAGATGTAAATTTAAAATGCGTCTATATCGTCTGTATCCATCCCCCATTTTGTTTTCTGCATTGATTCCAACATATCTTCATACATTTCAAGTTTTGCATCATTGAGGTGATACTTATACACAAACATATTATATTACATATTGGTTATATTATTAGCCATATGCGTTTCACACATGTTATGAGTGCAATTGACCTTTGAAATGATACGAAAATTGCTCTATTCAAATAAACAGAATGCTTATAAGAAGATTAAAATTTGAAAAATCAATTAAGCTTAAGTTTTCTATAAATTTCACCTACAGCATCTATCTCCTTTTCATTACTCAGTAATATGATTAAGTATGTTTTTTTTTTTCGATACACTTGACATATTTTTCTCATATTATTGGAATATTCGATAATTCAACGAAAACATTGCATAAATAAATCATTACGTTGATGATTTGTTGGTTCTCTTGATGATTGCTTTTCCTTCTCAAATAAAATTGGGTTCTTTTATTTAAATCTGTCGATGTGATATGTGCAATCGCATGAATGAATATATTTTATTACTTCTTTAGTGAATAGGTAATCTGTGTTGAATTGGATTATTTGCATTATAAAATTTAAAATGAATATAACTCATTGAGAAGTGATCGTTCTGTTAGGATAGAAATTGATCTTTGATTAAGTTGGAAATATTTGTACAATATTATTGATGACAACGGTAAACTTGGTAAACTTTTGATAGATATGCAACGACTCTCTTAAACTACAGTCTTTTTTTTTTGATAATTAAGTAGAGTTGATGTTTTTCTTTCAATAATTTCACATCTCAACAAATTGCTGCTTCAGCAGTAGTCGTCTGTCAACAAAACAAAAAAACAAAAACAAAAACGAAAACAAAAACAAAACATACAACTACACTCATCAAAGAATACTGTATATATTCGTATGATTTCTATTTGCCATAACTTTCTATCGGTTTTTCAGCATTGTTTTTATTTATCCTTAGAATAAAATATTTCTTTATCTATATTTCAAAGATTTGTACTGATTCAATGAAAACAAATCGTACTCTTTTATGTGTTTAGCTAAGTGAAACTTACTTCGGTGATTAGTGAACGTAAATTGTAGATGTCGATTGAATCGACGTGATAATTGGCAAAGCAAAATAGTGAATAAGAGATTCGGAAGCGATTCAATTTTTTTATTTTCAAACCCCTCAGGAAGATGCAGTGGAAGAAAATAGCTTTACGATAAACAATCTAACAATCGAATTCGATCTAAAGCTTTAATTCTTAGCGATAAAAAAACTAAGAAAGCATTTTTCATGATTGTAAATTTTAATTTGTGAATGAGGAATGAAAATCTCAATGAATGTTGCAGCAATAAGTCATCTATATCGTCTCTCTAAATGTATATTATTGTTGTTTATGCTTGAGACGATTTTTAAAACAAATTCGATGAATATTTCAAGTTAATAATTCCATTCAATTACATGTGACGATAGCCATCTTGCTCTTCGTACTTCAATCGGCATTATTACTTCTATACAGATCCATCCACATTTATTAGTTGATATGTTTTTTCTTCTTTATCTGTCTATAATTGCTTCTTATTAACGAATCGAATAACATCTGATGACTCTCACGAGTCACCATATAAAAATCTGAGACTTTTTCAGAGAATAGAAAACGGCATAAATGCAACAAAAATATTTAAATAGCTCTTAGGACTTTTTTTCTTGATAATTCATTTATATCTCTTTTTTTTTTCAAATCTCTAAATGGAAGGCTATTTCGAGTGACTTTTTTATGTATTTAACACAATAATTATAATAAGTTCAATGGCATATGGCTCCAACCCAACATTTTAAAGTGCAGCGTATATCTGAATAGCGTCACTCCTATTATGCGCTTCTGAAAATTTGCTCTACAAAGGCTCGTTTTGCCAATGTCATGTAAATGCATATGTGTTAATGAGTGTATATGAGCACCGGCATGTATGTATATATTCGTCGGTCTGTTTGTATGTCTGTTGGTAGATCTTGCTGTCACATAAGCTAGCGTCATGAAATTTGGTGAGTGTAATGCACAGCGTGAGGTCTATCCCATTATGAACTTTCGAAGAATTGATAGATATTAAAAGGTGGAAATAAATTGTTTACCATTTAATGCTGGTTTATATTCATCTACTCTATCTCGCTCGTTAAAAAAAAACGAATCTTTATCGAGAGTTTATGCGAATTTTTAGATTATTGAAGTTATTGACGCATTACATACCTGTTATGCATATTTGCATATTTACAATGCTTTCTTTACTTGTGGTGAAACCCGTTAGTTCGATGTGATGAAAGTGGGAAAGGCGCATGTTGTGCAAACTTTTCCGATGCGCTGCTCCCAATTTTATTTGTGCACATTTATCTTTATGGGGAAACGCAGTATGGCGACATCCAATCTTTGCTCTTTTTTTCGTTTATATATATATATATATATATATATATATATAAAATAACTAAATATTATTATTTTTTAAATAAATAAAAACATTTATTATCACATAAATGGAATTCGCCTATTCGCTTATACCAAATGCTTTTGCATAAAGTGATACATTTCCTAAGCACAAATAGGCAATGTCATTGATGCACCTATAATGTGATTAGACGAATTGGAAGATGCCGGATGGGACCTCTAATAGACGATCGTCGCTTTGCAATTTCTATAAACGCGGCTTCGATTCAACCAATCGGCATTCTCATTTCAGGTTTCATTCCATGCGTTTGATGTTTGATGACTTTCTGCATATACTGCAAAAAAGAAAAATCGATTAACGATGAAATTATTACTTCATGTAGATCAAAATATTCATCGCAGATATATGACTTCTCGATGGTGAAATTAAACTGAGATGACATTTTAATTGAAGATGAAAAAGGCATCTAAAATTACTTAACGGATTAAAGTTCCCCGTTTAATCGCTTTTTAATAAGAGAGAACTTTTGATAGGAATTAACTTAGAAAATATCACTCAGAGTCAACTTGGAAAAATATTGCCAGTAACACTTTAGGACAAATAGGGCTTTGATCTATTTGATAAATCTATTTTAGTCTACTCACGAGAAGCAGCTTGATGATCTATAAGGTTTTACAGTAGGCAAAATTCACATGTTTTATAGTCTTTATTCAAGTGATCGACATTAATTAGGAAGTGAAGGGGGCTTTATTTCTTTGGAATCTGTACCTAAAGCATAGTGTAAATAGCATTGACAACTTGATGTAATAAAGAATATTGCAAAATGTGCACAATTTAATCGAACGATGTACTGCACTCGAGTGTTCACTCATTCAAGGAACATCCAAAACTTAGAATGACGTCATGACTGAACAGAATGACATCACGATGGGGGCGAGTACACCATTAAGACCTTTAGGTGCTAATCTCACCTGAAATAACAAGTTATGTTATTTATAAAATTCAATGAATGACAGATTTCCATAGAACTAATGGGCATTTGCATGCTGACCTTTCGTTATTATCTTCTATCTCTCTCTCTCTCTCTCCCACTTTCTCTCCCTCTACCCCTTCCCCCCCTCCAAACAATTATTTTTAAAGATATCCAACTTGACAAAAGATCGTCCCAATATACCTAGTCATGCAAGTAATTTATGAAGTAAACTGCAGATTCCACTTCAAAGCATCCACTTCTGATTGAGCTATTCATTCATTAATTTTACATAGCTAATATCTAATTAAGCATTATTGCTATTATTGTTGCTCTTTTTAATATTTTTTTTTGCAGCAATTTAAATTTTTTTCCAACTTGTACGAACTAATTGCGTTTTTTGAAGAAAGCATTAAACGTCACTCAATATCAACGAATTATTTTTTTTCTAAACTTTAAATTCTATGTACTATTCTATCGACATCATAAATGATTAGTTGCTAAGATGAAGTTTAATCGAAATTTCTGGAAAAAATTGTTTCACACTTAATTAGCTCAATAGCGCTTAAGTCTTTTTTCTTTCTAAGTTTAATTTTCACGTTGAATTTTCGCCAATTTTTAGACGTATTTATTTGAATTTCTTTGATATGAAATTGAATCCGATTGTTAGCGAAGTAAAGTTTCTATAGCATACGTTACCATAGCAATAGGAAACTTGATCGAAGAAACTAATCAACAGTTAAGCAATTTCATTGCTTTATCTAATGATTGTAATTCTTTCCCCCACCCCTCCCCCTCCCCCCCCCTCACCCCCACTCACCTCCCCATCAGCTATTATATGAGTTATTTTTTCGCTCCTATATGATTCTCTTACAACTGAGATATGGCGAGCGGAATAGGCATATGTGGAACAAGAAAAGTCATTGGAATAAAATATCCTCAAATGTAGTTGTCTTCATTAGGAACGGTAACAATAAGAACAATTTTTATACACTAAATATTAGATATCCGGCATTTAAATATTAGATATGTGGCATTTAAACGTTCACCGAATCAAGCAACAAGTGTTTCGACTTACCGAGGATTATCTACTGAAATAATTGGAATGCAAAAATCCTCTCAATATCGATATGCACAGATATGATGCAAATGGTTGCAGCACACCAATAGCAAAACTGCTAAATTATTTCGATAATCTAATCAAGCTAAACAGCGAAAAGGCTTAGAGATATTATTTTTGTATAAAATTTTTGTGAATATTCTTCATGAAAACGAAAAATTTACGCTTTTTAGAATTTTTCATGTGTATTAAAGATAAACAAATTTATTTTTGGTCATTTTGACTATTTCGCTGTTTTCGTTACTGACCGCTTTTTATCTTCTACCTACTACTTATTTACTCTTGTTTTTCTTCCTCCTATGAAATAAAGATTGCTGATTTAGTTCAAGCAATTTTTTGCTTTCTTCTGTAAAGTTGAATGCTACATTTTATGGAATGTATAGAATCTATGATATTCATATTGCATAAGTAAGCGCAATTTTAACTCTTCTTAAAGCATTTTTTGAAATTTATTTCCGGGAAAGTAAATTATTTCATCAATTAAAAGAGAAACATTTTGGGGAAAATAAACATTTAACTGAATTTGAAAGAATGACACGTAGTCAGAATATATTTTCAAAAAAAGTTCGTTCGATTTTTTGCTTTCAATCATTGAAAGTTTTATGGCGTCAATCCTTGGATTATAGGTTGATAAATATGATTCCTTAAAGAATTTTCGAAATATTTTTTTAAAATATAAAAATTGTTGCAATAAAATTGCTATTCGTCTCAGTGGATAGAGCAACATAGCCAGCCAAATGATATAAATCGAAAACGTCTAGCGAATTTGCATCATTTGAAAGGGCTTAGCCAATAATTCGATTAGTTTTGCGCTGTTGCATTCTAATTACTGTTAATTGGATGCCTGCATATCTGTTTACAAATTAACACCGCAAAGCACATTGGTAGGCAAAGCTTGACTGCTTTTGCAATGAACTGCTTCCACAAATTCCAAAGCCTTCTGAACGCAATTCACATATATATGTGTAGGAGGCTAAGCGTTTTAGAGGTATCGTTAAAGAGATTTGAAGGAAGAAATGGATATATTCCAGATTATAAAGTTCTTATCATGAATGAACTAAAATATCCAAGGATATATTCTTCGATCGATAGTGCCACAGAAAGCTGCTTATCAGCATTGATCTCATCAGTAACAATGACGTTTAATAGAAATAGCTCATCATTCACTTTTATTACCATTGTTATCTCCAATAACTATGCAACTTCCTTAAATTTCTTTACCTATTGATTGTCTGTGCAAGTTATTTTTACTTTTTACTTGAAAAGCTTGGCTGAAATTTTGAAAAAAAAAAGACATAGTGTTCATTTTTCGATTATTTGCAAAAAAAAGAACTATAAAAAATCTGCTTATTTCTTTGTTTACAAACGAACATATAAAACTATTCAAATGTAAATAATAAGTGTAAATAAATATAGATGAAATAATTATTCGTTGTGCACAGCATATCGTACAGCACTTAATTAAATCAGGTAGTAAAAGGGGGAAATTCATTAGTGTGCAGATGGTGTTTATTTATGCATTGACGATGCCATTTAATACGTATATTACTCTCATATTCATTTCTAGATATTCATAAATTGTTGATTACCGTTAAAAATGATATTCGATAGAACGATATCATAGGGAAGGGTTACGAGGAATGCAACAAACAAACATTAGAACTATGTACTATATATAGAATATCAGTGTGCTTTTGAGGCTTGTTGCTTGTCCCATGAAAGCAATCGCCCACATTGCTCGTTCACTAGCTGACATAATCGTAAATAAGTTTATCGATGGCGCACGCATATGACGTAGGATGACGCCGATCTTCTTAAGAATAAACCAACAGCAATACTCAACGGAAGTAGCACTGCGAAATCGAATGCGAATGATATCACCACCAAATATTGCCTTAAGTGGTGATAAACTGAACAATGGTGCACTAGAAAAAGCTCCAAAATTTTGACGATTGCAGCTACAAGTAACACAATTTGGAATATACCAGAACGTGGATATATTAGTGCTACAATATGACTAGAACTAGGTCAGAATGTGGACAGAACTAGATTAGATCTTATGCTTAAGTTTTATTCAAGGCGTAATGCTTAGCAAATTGCCAAGAAATATTTCACAGTAATATAAGTAACTATAGTACTTTGCTCAATGTTTAGGATCCACTATTCGTATCTCTATCATAAATATTAAAAAAATTAATCGAAATATTATGAGCGTGTTCTATATTTATGCGGCGAGGAAGAAATTGCACATAGACAGTTAAAATCTATTAATTGTGGAACTTCAACAGAGAACTCGAAGCAATACAATACTTCAGTGGGTGAATACTATAGCTATCAATTTATAAAAGATGCACTTTAGATTTTTTATAGCAAAAGTTTATTTCTTTAATCATCAAGCTTCTATCAGGAGTGATAAAAACCGATCACTTTTAGGCTTATTCCAATTTCATTTCATCAAGCATTACGTATCCACATCTCTTTTAGGACTCGTTAAGTGCAAACACTTAAGTCGATACGACACTACTTGAGATTGCTTTCACATTTTCGACTGGATGGTCTTTTTATTCGTCTTCGGGGAGTCCGAAAAAATACGAGAAAGCAACAATTTGTGGATGTTAGGTGAGGGAATGGGGGTGAATCGACGTACATTGGTTCACCTATACCGTACATAAGCAAAAGTCTAGGGCATAGATGATATTTGAAGGAGGGAAAGAGATAATCGAAAGACGAACGAATATGAGCTATTAGTTTCTTTAACTATTAAGTGGACATTTGGGATCGTAATAAATGAAACATTTTCGGCAACGTATTTACAAAATTTTTCTTGAGTAGATCTTTTGTTGTGCATTACTCTCATATAGATAATAGGCATTTAGCTGCATATTTCGGCCCACACAAACTGACCACACAAACTGACCACACAAACTGACCACACAAAACTGATCACACAAACTGACCACACAACTGACCACACGAATTTCTTACGAACTTGAGAGATCTAGTTACTAGTCCGCAACAATATATTTGCAATAGTTTTTGCGGATATGATATGTAAATAACCAATCTGCGGTCAAAAATTCTTATCGTGATTCTGATTAAGGCAAAATTTTCTTCATATCTGACCAAAAAACGCCTGCATTTGTCAAAACAAGGATTATTTCTCACGGTCAACTTTAAGTCAATCGGTAGTGTGCTTCTAATTAGAATAGTGTCCACTCAAATTTGCATCTTAAATTTGCATATGCTGACTGCAGTACTTTGCGTCTCTAATGTAACTTTGTCATTTCGAAGAAAACAAATAGCAATGAATAGGAGTTGAAGAAATTTGCCAATTATGACAAGAATTTGTGCTTTAGTAGCCATCCACGGCCAAAAAAAAATTTTGCCTTGAGAGTTGAACGAAATGGATGGTCATCGTATGCGAAAAATTGGTTTTACTAGAAGAGAGTGTTAATTTTCATCTTCAAGGAAAAGATAGCGCTACAATTGCACTTTCTCACCGAGTAAATAATAACCAATTTAGGACTTCGATTTAGTTCTGCAAATACGATTAGGCCTGAGGCTTATCACTGTGCTTATAACCACGCAACCTCTTATTATTGCACCTTATTTTACAGCACTAATTAGCAATAAAATATAATTAGCAATATATTTTTAAGAGGCACCTCCTAAAGGCGCAATCGTCTGAGGCGCAATTGTCATGTTAACATTAGAAAAATGAATGACATTTAATAATTGCATCTTTCATTCGAAAAAAATGATACTTTCATTCAAATAGTAAATGCTGAAAGAACGAATGAGCAAATGCCAGAAATCCATGACGTCATCAGCCTTTAAAAAGTCTTTTCCACCTATCAAGAAGGCATCACCTTTTATAATATGCCATTTAAATGAAAGAAATTCAGTTCTCAATCGCATTCATGCATACCGTAGCATAAAACCGATAACGACAGGGTGCTCGTAAAAAATGTGTGGATACGATGGGAAAGCATTACTGCTATTAGCTGTAAAAAATTAAGTTAAGAAGATGCCATAATCCAGTTCATTTTAACTATCAGTAAAACAACATCGGGAAATCAAATGCACTTTGAATTCATAGAACAAGAACTCGTGTCATCAGTCATAAATATAAAATACATTACTGTAGTAGATATTCTTATAGGAAATGTGGTTAATTGCTTAAAGATCTTCCATCGAAATCAATCTTGTCAGTACCCAAAAATAAAAGACCCCACCATTATGAAGACTTATATAGCAAATTGATTGACAGCTTTCATGTTACAGTAGGAAAATAAATGAATTGATTACCCCTCTTATTCTACTTCGTTACAACTACACTTTGTACTCACATATGATATCGTCATAGTTTTTTAAAATAAAAAAAACTATGAGGATATTAGACGCAATAATGGTTCCTTCGAGTGATTTTTGATGCATCATTTCAAATTTTTTGAAAATGATGTCACTATGATATGCATTGATGACGTCATCAACCATAAAATGGCCACTTTATTCGATTGTGTTAGTGCTGATAACATTAGAGAGGCCAACAAACGAAACAAATGATCTACTTGAATGGTTCAGAGGAAACTGCTGTCAATGAATTATTCAGAAAAGGCCTTTTTTTTCTCTTTTTGATAGATGGTCAACTTAGACAAATCGGTAGCCCAATAGACGACAACGAATGGTGACAATCGATTACACGCTTCCCTATCGTCGACAGTATTTCCCATTTCAATATTCTTGCAAATTTGCAAGCGTCGTTTTTTCTACTTGCATATATATATCCCTCGTTTGCGAGCCCAATGGTTTCAGCTCGGAAACCTTTGAAGCTAGAGCTAAGAAATTTGGTGGATATGATTTACAACATATGCTGACCTCTTCAATAACATCTTCAAAACTGATCAATCACTTTCACAAAGAGTTAAAAGCATATAAAATAGCCAAAAAATTGCATACATTTTGCACCAATCGGATGCTCATTCTGCAGCAATATTGGCTATTAGGAAAGCGCTTCGATTGCATAAAACTTATGCGAATATTGCATTTTTTTTGTTAATTTTTGCAATGATTAGCTTAGTGAGCAGATTTGGAAGAGCGCGTTTTTTGTTAAAAATTCTTTACTTCTTTTCTGGTCGCTTTCTGTGAGGTATTCTGTATTCTCTCAGCTGTAAAAAAATTTTGCACTTAAATTTTCGGTTGCTAATTGCTCTAATGCAATCTAATCGAATTTGATCAATTCGCATGCTCTCATTCGATCTCCAACGTTCCCACAAATTCGCATACATAAATTAAGAATTTGCAAAGTAAAAATACCGCAAAATTCTGAAAAAGCACCAAAGGTTTATAAATTTTATTGTAATCTACTAAAAATTATCATTAATTAATTCCAACTTATATCAACCAACACATTGTATCTCTTTCGTGACGCCTCAAGGGAAGGAGACTATTATAGCTTTTTCCTCGTATGCTGCATACAAATTTTGCGTTAGGTTCTATTCAAGCATTTTTTTTGCCATTTCGTTGTATTAGGTGTCTTTTTTTGAGTCGTTTGGTTCCACAAAATAGCCTTAAAAAAGCTAATCTAAGGCACGCGAGAAATGCATTTCTACAGCTGAATGAAACCAATGAGAATAAAATGCAATCATTTTTGCGTGATGTAATTCTACAGTATAAAATATACTGTATTGCAGTTGACTCAGACAATGACGGAGAAGTTCTAATGCAATTTGATTGCTATGTTTTATGTTGATTGATATTATAATTCGATGGAAATGATAGGTGAGGAGAAGAAATGAGAAAGGAACTAGGTGGTAGAGTTTACTAGATGCTGAAAGCATGATCAGACGATAAGCTGCAGGTAAACTTCTAAATTTCCCAAGCATCGTATATATATATAATATATATATGCAAATGTACAAATGCAGAACATTTTTTGCTGGCCGAGTTGCATTTCTAAGCAGTTGATTCAGAAAAACGACTTTTCATAAGATGCTCGTACCGGGATAAATTTAAATATAAATAGATCGCGCATATTTTATAATTTCTTGGCGATTTTTGAGCTGCTTGATGCAGTCGGCCGGAATGCAAGAAAGAAACAACATTATGGCGGTTGCTCTGATATATTCTTGCACCTCTTGCAATATGCATGAAAGTATTTTAAGGCATACTTTATTGCTGTTAAAGTTATGTTTAATCTATACGATTTATCACCGACTTTTTATGATTTTTGAATTATCTCTTAGCATATAGTTCTGTCGTTGTTTATTTTCCTGAACTACTTTCTATTTATGTTCAAATGAGCTCGGTGATGCGATTTCTAGTCTCATGTTTTTATGTTTTTATATATCACAAATCGCCTCTAGGGATCTCAACCGGAAATTCTCCAATTTAATTACGCGGGCATTTGTGCGGCTCAATGCACAACCACAAAAACGATCGCATCGTGTAAGGATCGATGCTTCCAAAACGTGTTGCCCGTAATCGGCGTAAATAAAGAACGTGAGGTAAATATAGTTGTCTTCGAACAAAGCGAGTTATGTTCTCAAGAAGACTTGTGTGATATGTGCTTTTCGCGCCCAAGTTTTGTTATTGGCCGCCGGATGCCAAAACCATCATCGGTAGCACAAATCCTGAAGTTAAAAACAGGTTTCTGCTTGTACCACTTCACTGTTATTTTGTTTGATTGCATCAATTGGCGCAACAATCAACTACATACTGTTAGAGAAAAAGCGTGCTAGAAATGAGATAAAGCACCATAGCTGGAGGTAAGGTGTGCACTATGACTGGAGTGAGTTGGAACACTGCGATTGCAAATCTCAGCCAAGTGATGGAGACTGCTGCTCAAGTATCAAGAAGCTGATAAGACCTCCCACGGCATCTTCACTTATGCAATCAATTCTTGGCAGGAAAAAGTGAACTGTTTTTAGACTTCATTAAAGTAGTGACAGAAAAAGCAGTAATAGGCAAGCATTATGACATTTTTAACGAGTTCATAACAGTTGTCACGAGTTTTGTCCCTCTAGAGCTGATTGAGGGTACCACATGATAAATCACATTCAAGCAAGCACGTATACAAGTGAAACGCAAAAGTATGACGCCACATGACGTCACCGCCACCTAATTTTCCTAAGAATTCCTCGAGACACAAAAAACTTGAGAAGAAAAGAAACTACTTAACTGTAAAAGTTCTTTTTTTTTGTTGACAGATGAGGAAATGTGCTAGCAACGTTTTGGATTTGTATGGTATATGTGAAAACCACTTTCATAGACTCTACTAAGGTTCTTTCAAATAAAACTTTTTTGGTTTAGAATTATCGCCGATTTTTGAGCTGTGAATTATTGCCCACAACGTTACAGGACTAGAACTTAAGATGGGTTTTCAAGTTTTATAGTCGAAAATTTATTTATTTTTTCTTTAATTGAACAATTTTATAGAAATTTATATAAGAGAAAATTCCGCTTGAAAATTACTCCCATTCATCTAGATCATATGATTACTCAGCCTCTCATTTGCGAAATAAAATCATATATTCCCAATAAAGCATATTTCATTGGTAATTTTGCAAAAAAAAGCGTTTTTTTTGCATAAATCTACATCCTCTGTTCATCTTATTTTACCTGAGGAAATAGCCTCAAGTTTAGACCCGATCATACAGTAATAATTGCTGATATATAGCAATAAGGCAACGCTTTTATTGTGAATAAAATTTTCTCATTAACAGTGTTCATTCACCCTCTGAATAACTGTATTCCTACTGATGAAAAAAGTTTTTTTTTTCTTAGCGATTGATCAAAAAAATCTGCTATTTGATAGGCCGTTGAGTAAAATATGCTCAAAATGCATAAATATCTGTGTTGTTCAAAGATTGCTGTCATGAATTGACGAAAAACCTTTAGCCACGAAAAAGAATTGTTTTTATTTATAACTTTCTTCTTTGTTTTTTCAATCTTTCATTTGTTTTATTTCAGCAACTAATTAAATTGATTAAATTTATTCCTTATGATTTATTCATTTCAGCGATTAAATTCATTTATAATTTGCTGTTGATTAGATTTCAACCATTTATTCATTTATTGTATTCGAGTAATTCATTTAAAAAAATTTTTTTTAAAAATTATGATTGAAGTGGTTGAATTCACCGAAATAATTAAAACAGTTTTTTTTAAATTAAACATATCTATAAGAAAACAAAATTATTTCTGGTTGTGTAAATTATGGTTTTGTCG